>JUFY01023804.1:61593-82824 GCA_001855655.1 Leptopilina clavipes | reverse complement strand
TAGTAAATATATTAATAAATTATAAATAAATATAATAATAATAAATATAATAAATAATAAATTGTAATAAATATAAATTAATAAATAATAAATTGTAATAAATAATAAATGTAATAAATATAAATTAATAAATAATTTTAAAAAACTAATTCAAAAGCAAAAAGTCAGTCATTAATTCAAATAATTATTTATAAATATAAGAAATTATAAAATTATAAATATAATAAAAAATAAAATAAAGAAAAAGTAAGTTTTATTTTACGTGCAAATATTTTTATACCTTTGGTATAAAATAAATTAATATTCAGGACTTGGAACTTTTTGGACACCCCGTATATATTATGTATTATATCCAAGAATAAATAGATCAATCAAAATTTCATAAAAGTCACTATTGTTACAGATATATTAGAAGGAATAATGTTGCATAATACAATCAAATTTAATCTACATAAAAACACGTCAAGTTTGGAAAGTTGATTTCTCATATTATATACAAGAATCGATTTTTCCTTTTTTTTTTCTTATCGTTATAAATTTATTAACAGGTTTCCAGAAAAATCTTGTTATTCTCGATTATTATTTTTCCCTCAATTTATTCATTTTCTTAAAAGACAAATCAACAAACAATGTTCCTAAATGTTTTGGAAATTAAAAAAAAAAATTTTTCCCCAAAAAAATATGAAATTTGACAAATTAGACTCTATAAATAATTATTTACAATAAAATAATCCACTAAAATTATTTTTTTCCTATCATTAAAAATTACTTTTCCGGAAAATTTAAAAAAAAATAAGAGAGAGATTCTAAATTCTAAGAATGATAAAAACAAAAGTGCAAAAATATAATATTGACAAAAAATTTATTTGAAAAACAAAAACAATTCTACTTTTTGAGTATGTACAAAATAAAAAATTTTTCCAATCATCAAAAAAGGGCGTTAAGAAGAATAAGAAAAAAAAGAGTTAACGCATGGTTGGAGAAAAATATTCAGTTTAGCAAAAGTTGAGTCATCGGAATCGCGACGACAGTCCTAGGGGGGTGGAGAAAAGGACTGTGTGAGAAAGGAGTGAGGGAGGGAAGAAAAAGAGAAAAAAAAAAGAAAAACAATTTCTCGACACGAAACAAAAACTATATAGTATATATGATATAAAAATTTTTTCTCACAAAATTTACACATATTTGATTTACCTTTTTAAGAAATTGTAAAAAATGAGGCGTGATTTTCAATTCCAACATTATTTTATACAAGTAAAATTGATGCACCATTTCTGCCGTACGAGAGACATGCAGAGGACGACATCAACGGGAACATGCGTATCACGACGAATGGTTCGCGAAATTAATCGCTCGGTACGATCGAAGAATTTTCATGATCAAAGTGCACATGCTTTATATAGTTGAAAAATAATGAGTTTTAATATCCCGGCGAGACTGATGTTTCCGACCTTGATAGTAGAGTGTGCTGAGGAGAGATTTTGACATTTTCCATATACCAAAACCAAATGGTGTATATATATATTTATATATACATATATATATATATATAATATACAATAGAGATATATATGTATATATATCTCTTTCTACATATATAGATATATATATATATACACACGTATGTATATAATAGTGTATTGTACTATATTTGCTCTAGGTTATTTTGTTTGCACAATATTCCACGAGAATCACTATTATTTTCTTTTTCACAATCGAGTCCATTTTTAAGGAATCAATTTTTTCCCTTTTTTCATTGGAAAAATTTCCATGATGAAAAAATTCTTTAGGTTTTTTGAAAGAAACTTTTCACGGGAGGACACACCGTCTTTTCACATCACGAATCAATATTTTAAAACTCCAAAGCAAGACTAACATTTCACCTTACTGCATGTCGGTTCGATTTTCTCGTTCCGTACATCATGAACGAACGAGAACGATTCGAGCTACAATTCTCTCTCTCTCTCTATCTCTATGACTGTGTGTGGGTGTAAAGAGAGAGCAGGTAAAAGAGAGAGAGAAAGAGAATGCGAGCGAGTGAGATGGAGAAATTGTCGTACGTTTATGTGCGCGCGCAATAGTTACAATGCACCCCGCGAAATCTTGATTTTCTATTTTCCTTAAGGTGCATTTTCACTGGAAGAGAGTGAAAATTTAAGGAAAGGGAAAAAAAACAAACCCCCCTTCGAGTGAGGAGAAAAAAATTATTTTTTAAAAGTTTTAGGAATAAATTTTAAGAAAGTTTTTTAGGAAAATTATGAGAAAACATTTTTTTTTTTATAGTGATATTTCACTAAATTTGTACAATTGTCTGTCATATGTTGTTGTGTAATTTATTGTACCTGTCAAAAAATTATAAGAAAGTGTCAAAACAATACCTATTTGTATTGTTATGAAAAAAAAAGGATTAAAAGTAAGGATAATAATTTTTTAAAATATTTTATTAATAAAACACGTAATATTTGTATTATTTATGATTTATGTCCAATAAATATAAACGGGAATTCACATAATACAGGAGAATTAAATTATTTTTCTCTCTAAATCGCAAAGATTTGAAAAAAAAAGTTTTCCTGCTCGTTATTATTTTTTTCAATTAATTTCACTATTTTAATTTATTAAATAAAGTCTTTTAGTGTTTATTCCAAAAGTGAGGTTAGGTTAGGCTATTCCCAAAGTTTGTAAATTTAAATTACCTAATTTAATTTAATTAAAAATTAAAATTAAATTAGTAATTTTCAAATAATAATGAATTTAATTTGTTTTTAAAGTTCAATTTTTTTAAATTATTATTATTGTTAAATAATAATAATTAGATTAGAGATATTTATTTTATTATATATATTACAAAAAATATTACAATTATTAACTATAATTTATATAAAAATTATTATAAAAAATTATATTATTATCAATATTAAAATAAAAAAATTATCTTTTACAGAATCATGGATGAAGCAACTTTAAACAGGTATATAAAAAGTTTTTCTATTTTATTAAAAACAGAAAACAGAATTTGACTATTTTTTTACAAAGAATTCCCCAACGTTTATGATCAACGATTTAAAAAAAAATTCTTCTATTCGAATTATTTATTAATTTTTGTCAATAAAAAATGTTTGAAATCTTTTTTATAGACAATTTTAGAAATAAAAATTTTTAAACAACAAATGTTATGATTTTCTGCTGGAAAAAAATATTAATTTTTCTGAATCGTTGATGATAAACATTGTGGACTTCAACTTCATTTTTTTTTGTCGTTTGTTTCTTTCTGTAAAAAAAACAAGTCATTTTTTGTTTCGAATAAATAAAAATAAACTATCAAAAGAAATCAGAATACGAAATCGAAATAAATTTAAAAAAAAATAGAACTAAACTCTTTTTATGATTTTTTCCCAAGTGGAAATATTTTTTTTGAAATAATTTTAATAAAAAAAAAAAAGAATTGAAGAATTTTTTATTTTTCAGACTTGCCGTGGAGGCATTACTTGACGAAGCAAAAGTTGGGGCAAAACGTGCCGAAGTATTGGGACCTAGTGGTTGGGTCAAGCCCAAGGAAAGTGTTAATAAAAGATTTTTGCATTCAACTCTTCGCAATGTCGTTTTATCAAATAAAAAACGTGTCAATAGAGAAAATATTATTGCCAAACAATCAACGTCGAATGACAGTAAATCAATTTCGGAAACAATTAAAAAGCAAGACGACACATGACGTAAAAAAAATTTAGATATATTAAAAATTTTTCTACAAATGTGATAAAGTACTGAAAATAATCTCAAATAGTCAATAAACAGGGTTGCGTAATTTAATAATTAAAAAATAGAGTTAAACAAACAAAATAGTATCAGTAATTTTTCAAAATTTTCTGTAATAAAAAAAAATTAATTTAAAATCATATTTTTTTTTTAGTAAATGTTGGATATAATAATATAAATGCAACAATATATTATAAATATAATATTAAAAAGTTATAATAATATTGTGAATATATTATAAATATAATAATATTGCAAATATAAATTATAAATATAATACTATAAATATATTAATATTGTTAGTAATTAAAAAATACCATCAAGTGTTCTGTAAATAAACATTCTGAGTAATTTTGCAATTATTGTAGATATATATTTGTTAAGTGAACAAACACACAAACTCCCTTGTATAAAATTAATTTTCCTAATTTATAAATATAAATTCAAAGATATTAATGTCTATGGCAAATTTTTTAAAAAATATTTTACATATATAAATAATCCATATGTAATTTTTCTATTTACGTTCCTATTTTGAAATATTATTTTACCATTTCTTTTAAGTATTTACACAAATTGTGGATAAATAGAAAGAAATTCCTTTTCTATTAAACTATTTTTAAATAGTCGCTAATTTAAAATACACTAATTTTTCATTTAAATAAATTTCTTTTAATTCTGAGTATAGAAATTATCCATCATTTTAATTTGTAATAATTCTACACTAGCCCTTTATCCATTTTTTTTTTTTTTTTTTTTTAATGAAAAACTGTACAATTGTTCATTCAGTAGAATACTTTCTGATACTTTTCTATATATTGTAAAATTGTAAAATCTACTTAATTTTTTACAGGAGAAAATTTTTTTTTTGTATAATTCTATCGTCAATCGCAATGTGAAGGGAGTAAAAATCCACCCTTTACGGAATTTGCAATTGTCATGAATGTGAAATTAAATTAATTAATTTAATTGACGTATTTTTGAAAAATAAAGTTCATAATATTCGAGAGATAAAATAATTTGTGAAAATTTACGCATTAATTTACATGTGTAAATATACGTATTTTTTTAAATTTGTGTAAGAAAACAATTGAGCTTATCAAAGTTTTTTTCTTAAAAACTTGTATACAGTCAGAATGAATCGATAAATTTTTTTTTCTTTGTACACAAATATATGCGTATGCAACAGCCACTTTGAGGAGATCTCAAATTAATCATTTTAAAATTACTCCCTGCACTATAGAAAAATTATACAGACAATTACTATCCATTGTTCTTTGTTTTTCCACATAAATACTTTTTCTTCGTAAATTTGTAAAATATACACATAATTTGTAACACGAGTTCTTCCTCCTCATCCTCCTTCTCTTCTCAGTGAGAAAAGAAAAGTACAATTCCAAATCTGAAATTAATTCAGATCACTTTCTCATCAATTATGTTGATCCATTCTTTTGGTTCTCTTGTTTTTTCTTCTCCTCTAAGAGATTTTTCATGTCCATTAGAGCTTTCTTAATTTGCTCGCCAAATCGCACAGAATTCTAAAAAGAAAGAAAAAAAATTGTTTCATATTAATTTTTTTCACGTATTCAAATATTATACAAAAATAAATTAGAAAATTAATAAATAAATAAATTAGAAATTGAGTGAGATTAAATTATCAAAAAAGGAGAGAAAAAATACCGTCGCAGGGGAACTACGTTTGCTTGAAATATGGAAAAATATTAAATCCTCTCCTGCAATAATATAAGAAACTCCGTAACCATCGTCGGCAACTGGACCAAATCCGCCGCCCGCGGAAATGCAATTTGGAAATTTCTTCAAATTAATTTTCGTTGTTTGTCCATGTGGTGTTTGTGATGTTGACAATTTCCAAGGCTCGCTCAGAACCTCCTGAAATAAATAAAATTAATAAAACAATATTAATTAATATCTGAAATCAAAAAAATTTATTCAGATCTAAAAAAATAAAAATAAATTATTTTATTAATAACAGTAGATTATTAATTAGTTCGTTATCAATAAAATAATATTAATCAATTCCTGAAATTGAAAAATTATAACAAATTAATAAACAATTTTAATTCAAAAAAATTTGTTTAAATCGAAAAAATTACCTTTAAGAATGGAGAATCAACTTCCAAATATTTTGAAACAACATAGAGACAAAATAAATGCCTGTCAATTCCTTTTCCGACCATTGCATTTTGATATCCCAATTGATGCATATTCACTGCTTTGTTTAATAATTTAAGTCGTTCATCGACTGTTTTTGATTTATCCTCCATGGCCTTAACCCAGGCGGACGATTCAATCGTGCAAGGTCGTACCGTCTCGGTTCTACCTTCGCGGAATAATCTCGTCATTGATGCCTCATAAGTGAGACTAAAGTGTCCAGCGTCTCGATAATAGGCGAGTTGCAGTGCCATTTGAATATACGCGTCCGGTGACATTGAACATTTTTTCATAAAACCTTTTCCATAAAGATCGTGAACGTAAATTCGTAATTCCACATCGTTCAATAATTTGTTCGCCTCCTGTGATATTATTATTATTAATAATAATTAATCAATTAATTATTATTAATTTTCTTTGAAAAATTAAGTTCAATTATTACGTACTAAATACGACTTTTCTATTGCGTCCAAACATTCTTTGCTCAAATCCCATTGAAGTCGTGACGGTGATGGAGGAACTAATTCCGGCGTTCCAAGTGTATGTCCATCTTCTCGAAATCTACGTACAATTTAAATTTTTGAGAATTTTTTCCATTACGAAACTAATTAATAAAAGCAATGCAAAACTACCAATATAAATTTTTTTTCTAAAATTAATTTTAGACAATTTATAATTTTTTAAATTCACAATATCACATAACGTACATATTTATAGAAAAAAAAAAGTGTACGAAAACAAAATTAAACCATGATTTAAAACCAATTTTGTAAAATATTGTAAATTAAGAAAAAAGCGTGCGATTAAAAAGAATAGTGATTTAAAAAGTGAAAAAATATTTTTATTGACAGAAAGTTAAATTAAAGAAAAGTATATTTGTGATTTCTAAAGAAAATAGAGATATAATATAATTATAAAAAAATGTCAATTAAAAAAGTGAATCATTCAATAGAAAATTACTTGTTAAATCACTGCTTGTGAGTAAAGAAGTGCTTGTAACAAATTACCCAACATCAACATCGGTACCGAGAATATTTTCCCATAAGCTTCCCATAATAGGTGCATCGGCCCTTAACAATCAAAAGAAAAAAAAAATTGAGTTTACATACCTACTAAAATTAAAATATTAATTTTCATTCAAAATTCACTAAAATATCTCTTTCTCTAAACTTCTTCAATTTTTGAAATTTATTATTCAAAACGAAAAAATTAAAAAATTTTCCTCTTTTCTAAATTTAGTCGAAATGAAAAAACAAATCTAAATTTTGATTTTAAAATTCAAGTCAAACGACAAAAAAAAATAATTTGAATTTAGTCGAAACGATAAAAAATTTTAATTAAATCGATACGGAAAAAAAGTTTGGAATTTTAATTTCGGAAGAAAAATAAAACGTGTGCCAATGAATGAGACGATTGAAAATTCTAAAAAGACGTTCACAATAAAGCGAATCTAAACAAATTATTATAAAATGGTTAAAGAGAAATAGTTTCTGAAAATAAATAGAGATGTCTTTACAAGTTGAGGGAAGTTTTGTGCTCCACCTTGAAAAAAAAGCCAAGTGAAAGTATTAATATCTAAGATAGAAGCCAATATTATTATTTTTCATTTGCACCATTAGGCTGTAAAATAAAATTCTTACACAGGATTTTGTGCATCTTCAGAAATCACGTACTCCCACATGTGTGACATTACCGCTGCGTCTGCCCTACTCATTACTCATTTATTATTTGAAATAAAATAAATCTTACAGGTAGATGGACAAAAATAAATAAATTCCCTTCAATGGGATTTAAATAAAATAAAAAAAAATTTTAATCTCAAAGTAAAATCGAAAATTTTATATCAAAAGATGTAGAAAATTTCTAAAGTTTGTCTACATTTTGATTTATCAAAATCAAAAAGAAATTAAAATAGAATTGAAACTAAAATTAAAAATAAATCAAAATGTAGACAAACTTTAGAAATTTTCTACATCTTTTGATATAAAAACTTAAATATGATTTTTAAAAATACAAAAGTCAACAAACGTTCGAAAAGAATCGTAAAATTCATTTTAAAAACTGACCTGCTAAATTACTTTAGAATGAAAATTTGGATATTAAAATATTTACTACCGCAGTAAAATGTTATAAATAATAAATAAAGAAAAAAAATTTTTCTTTCAAACATACCACGAGTGTTCTGCGTTAAAACCAATCTGAAAGAAGGAAATAAATTTAAAAATTGCAAATTCCACTCTACCAAAAAATAATAAAATTAATATAAATTTGAATTAAACTTTATTACCCTGCCATTGCTGCCAATGCACAATGTAAAAGATTTGTCAAACCATCTGTCGTAACCTTTGCCATGTAGTAAAATTCGACCATAATTATCTAATTTTTCCGGATATTTCTAAAATCCAAAAAAAAGAATTAATCACAAATTATTATATCCCTATTTTATTCAATTGATAATATAAAATTAATTATTAGAATCATTATTTTCTATAATAAGAATTAATTCACATATTGTAAAAAATAATAGTATAAAAAATCTAAATCTTAGACTCTTCATTGATCAAATAATGAATTACTTGACTATTATCAAATATAAATATTTACTTGAATCAAATAACTTTTATTTCAATAAAATAAACTGTAATTGAATCAATCATTTCTGCATTTGAAAGCACATACGATTTAATTGATACAAATAAAAATTATTTCTTTTAAATAAATATTTATTTGACATAATAGTCAAGTAAAATTCATTATTTGAATAAAATAAAAATATTTTTTTCAGTGAAGAATAATAGAAAGCAATTAATCCAAAGAAAGCTATTTTATAATATTATAAAAATTAAAAATAATTACACGAACCTTATCGAATTCATAAGGAACGTCATCGAGAACAACAACAAAGGCAGCTTTTTCGACTAAATCCAAAGAAGCTCGATTAACACCTTTGAAAAAATATTTTTGCCTAGTTTGCGCCCAATGAGTTCTTTCGCCGGCAGTTAATGAAGCTAATTTTTCCTCTCCCTCAGCAGGCAGCGAAGTGTCATCCAAAATTTTTTGAATTTGTCTGCAAATAGTAATCATTGTTAACAGATAAACTATTTTTAAAAATAATAGTAATAACAATAATAATAAAAATAAAAAAAATAAAATAAAAATAATAACAACAACATTAACAATAACAATAATTATTATATAAGCCCGTATATTATTTAAATAAATACAAAAAAATACCCTCGATAATTGGAATATTTTTCATGTACCTTGAGATTCAATTTATCGAGAGTCGACTGTATTATAAATTTATAATTATAATTTATAATATAATAAATCAATAATAAAAGGGAAAATTTTTATTCTTTACTTATTTATAATATTCCCCGCAGTCCTTAAGGACCGTAAAATTATTATTATTATTATAGCAAATCGTGCAAAAAAAAAACCCACTTTCAAAATTAATTTCAAAAATTCACCACTTACTGTTCAATTTCGCATGGCATGAGAATCCTATTCTTATAATAGATAAGCACCTTGAAGTATCTGCCTTTATGATAAACAACAACGTGTTTTGCATCTTGATAATGAATTATTTTATCTGTCTCAATTCCAGGTATCCTTGTGGTGTTAAAAAGTCTTTCATATTGCCACGAGCACAAGGGCACCAAGCCTTGTATGAGAATCTACAAAAAAGGAAAGAGAAAAAAAAAAGAAAGAAAACATTCACAATAAGTATCATGTGTACAAATTGATAAATGACTAAACAATTTGTTATTAATTTATAATCATTCTACCAACTGGTTCTAATTCTTGTCGTTCAATGAGACGTCTATATTGCAGACAGGAATGAATTGTTGATGCTGCACGCGCCGCTTGAATTGTTGTTGGATGCATTAAAATTGCATCGATACCGTAAAAATTTGAATTCACCATTAATGCCGAACGACCACGTAAATAAACATATTCCTCCCACCAATCGGACACATAATTCGTTGACCACCATGATTTTAACATTAAATAACGTTGCAATTTAACGGCAATTCCTTGTTGAAATTCTCTCGCCAATTTTTCCATTCGAGTGTAATTCTCATCGTCCAATAGTGGTCGTGCACTTCTTAAATACTAACGGAAGAAGAAAAAAAATTTTTTTTTTAATTATTTTTACCCTTTTTCCCTCACATTTCAAAAGTGACAAAATTTTAGTAGAAAACTAACCGTTTTCATTGTATCTTCAACGGAGGGAAGTGGAAGTCTCGGTAGAGAGCCTTGGAAACTGTACAGCATTGGCTTATTCCAGCCGGATAATAATTTGACTAAATAGAACCACATTAGGGTTAGATAAGAGGGACGACTTCCCTTGCCCCTTGCTTCGAACAGCCATCCCTTATAAATAAGTAATAATTTTAAAGTGTAACGAATTCCATATATTACAACCAGCCACAGTAATAGTCCAACAACAATTGAACCAGCGAGATGTGCTGGTATGGAAGACCTACGAAAAAAAAAGGGAAACAATCAATATGCAAAAATAATAATAATAATAATATAAAAAATAATATATAAAATAAAAAATATTTAAAGAATTTTAAAATAAAATGTAAAAATAAAAAAAACAAAAGAAAGTAAAACAAAATTAACCTACCGTTGACACACTGGGTCATTTTGACTCAGATTAAGAATTAATTCAATTAATTCAAATTTAATGAAATAAAACTAATAAATATTAATAAATATTAATAAATATTAAAATTAATAAATATTAAATTTGTATTAATTTTAATTTGTAATTTCTTTTCTGTATTAAATTTACAATTTATTAAATTTACATATAATTATATTTACCCTGAAAGGTATGGAGATACTTTTCCTACTAAATCATAAGGAACTTTATATCCTGCAAAGTGAACCGCTGTCACTAACGATATTGTGAGCCATAAGCTTCCCAATGAGGCTGGGTAGACACCACTTTTTAAATTATTCTGAAAAATTATAATAATTTTGTTTAATAAATTAATCAACAATTTTAATTTATATTTTACTAACTCAGTATATTAAGAATATTTATATATTAATAAATTAAATAATATAAGAATATTTAATATTTATTCATTATTATTATTATTATTAATATTTATTTATTTATTTATTAACATATATTATTTACCTGGAATCTGAAGAATCTCTTTTTCCAAGAACGAATACCAGATTGCCAGACAAGATGGAGAACTTCTCTATCGAAATTTACGTCCCATCCCTCATGGGTAATTGCAAAACTAAATGCGACAGCTGAATGGGCTTCCGCCATAATTGGATATTAATAAAATTCTAAAACACAAAAATCCTCTAATTATACAGAGTAATTAATTTCCAGTCTCTGGAAATTATTTTAAATTTGATTTTTATGTTTCAAAAGAGAAACGTAAAAATTAAATTAGTCCGAAACTTTGTGATCACCCTGTATTTGTTTAATATTTCTAATTTTATTGAAAATATTATTTACAAACAAATATATAAGTATTTTTTTTATAAACATTCACAGGTATTTGTGATGAATTTGAGTGATGGAAAAAATCTTTGGTTGCATATTTAAACAAAATGAGAAAAGAAATATTAAATATTAGTTATCAGTATTTGTACTATAATTATTAATATTCAGAGTCAATAAAAATAGTATGAAATTTTATTTTCTTGGCTCGATTTTTATTCGCATCTGTTTATTAAAAAAAAATTTTTATCTATATACATTTCGTTTATATAATTCATTGCCTTTCGACGATGTCCCATTATAATAAAAACACAATTGCCAAATCGAATAAACGTCTTATAAAATTTAAATTGGGTTCAACTTACGCAATACTATTATTCAATTATATTTATTTCGAATCTTTTTGAATTACTTCGCCTGGCTAAACTATTATAATACACACTTTTGTATTTTTGACACCTGGTATAACAAGTATTTTTATTTTTAATTTTCATATAATAAGTATAAAACTTTTTTTGACATATTTTTTTGTTTTACTTAATAAAAACCTGAAAAAAAAATTATTATAATACAAAAGTTATAAATATTAAATATAATTAAGTCGCATATGCAATAATACTGTAATAATGTGGCGCAAACGCAGATGTACTTAATTGACCTTATTTAAAAGGAAAATCAGCAGTTAACATTTTAACGCATTGAATCGTCATAAATTGCAGAAGAATAATAAAAAAAAGCTTAATGCTCTTGTGCTAAAAAACAAAAACAAAAAATTTTTTTTCTCTATGTAATTTACACATAGTTATAATAGTATTCTCATTTCTCAAAGAGAGCCAATGACTCTTAGAGAATTTTTTTTATTCTATATAAATTATGCTCTTGTCTGTAAAATGAATAAAACAAGAGGAAAATAATATATATGAATAAATTTAAAAAAAACGACCAACAATATAATAGTAATAATTATCAATGTGTAGAAAATAAGAAATAGCAACAAGAAAATAAGATAAAAACATATTGTACTTTGTAAGTCAATTGTTTTCTTAAAATTAATGATAAAAATAATTTTTCCTAACTTTCACTAAAATATATTTTAAAAATATATTTATTGTTTTTATAAAAAATATAAAATATGGATTTTAATTTCAAAAACTGTCGTACAAGTTTCACACATGTATAATTATTTTAATAATCAAATTATTTAAAATAATGCAACGCTAAATAAACTGAAATCTAGAATGATGCTAGTGATGATGATGACGATAATGATGATAATGATTTTGTCAGTCGTAACAAACCAGTTAGAATCAAATGTCGGTTTTTCAACTACAATATGTACCTATATAGTTTATTCGATGACGTGCATATCGCAATCGTGTAACCTTGGACTTCGAACTGGGATCGCATAGACATGAATATTCTTTTAGAAAATAATTTTAGTAAACGTTTGTAACTGTCAAATGACTCTTGCTTTAGACAAGCATTAGAGAAACGTTGAATCTATCGCACTATATACATATCCATATAATTGATAATTTTATCAAAAACGATTTGCGAAAAAAAAAAAATTCTCAAACACGTCGCGACGAGAAGTTACACAAATTTTTAAATTAATATTCTTTTTTTTAAGATAAGCTCTTGCAAAATATTTTTTTCTAAATTCACGTTAATGATTTTCTACCATATGTAAAATGTTATTCACCAGTAGAAAATTTTTTCCATGTAATTAAAGTGTAAGAAATAAATCCAGTCTAGTGTTTTAATAAATAAATAAATAATAAAAAAAGATAAAAAAATAAATAAATAAATTTTTTTATTCTTCATGAAAATACTAAATAATCAATAAAAATAAAATATAAAAAGAATGTAAAAACAAAATTATAATTCAATATTTTTTCCGGTGACTTTATGACCCAGGCATTTTAAAAGTGTGACATTTAAAAAAAAGACTGAACGTATTTTCCAGAAAAACAATATATTTTGATTAAGCAAACTGATCTTAAAACCTCTTGAACGATGAGTTTTCTTTTTTCCAAATTTATAATAAAAAATTGACCCAAAGATTAAAAATCAAGACTTGACATTGACAGAATTTTTTATCATTTTAAGAAACGAACTTCAGATTTTTTCAACATAAAATTTATTATTTTTTATATATATAAATATATAATTAATAGTAATTTATATAATAATAAAATAAACAAATTTTCTTTGTTGATTTAATATTTCTTTAATTTCTAATGTCTTTCAAAATTTTAAATTAAAAAAACCTGTTAATTCTATTTCTTTAATTTCTATGTTGTTTAAAATTTTAAATTAAAAAAAACCTGTTTTTTCTCTTTTCAAAAAACTTCAACTTTCAATTTTCATCGCAAGGACTAATTTCGCATACAAATAACGTTCTACAATGTTAATCCATGAAAAATGTATCTTCAATGTTTATTAAAATTACTTTCGCAAGAATCATTGATTGCGAAGACACCAAAGGCACACGATGAAATAAAATACCCCACCTGATTTCCAAGACTACTTTCATGGGCTTCAAAGTCCAAGGTGCAAGTATTTCCGCAGTTAACAATAACTGGTTTTGAAATGAATATAAACCGTACAAAATTATTGCAAATTAAAAAAATTACACTTTGTGATATACATATATATATAAAATTATAAGAAAAACAATATCCATTTTTATTTGCAAAAATTTAACACGAAAGCAAACAATAAGGAAAATTTTTTATTATATTATATTTTATATTAAATTACACTATATATTATATTTTTCATTATATAATATAATAAAATATAATAGGTATAATACATACAAAATGATAAATGCAACAAATATTTGAGCAATTTATATGCATTTTTTTGAATAAAAAAAAATCCATGATGTAATTAATTTTGAAATAATTTAAAGATGAAATTTTTTTTCATTATTTCAAATTATTCTCAAAATTGTAAATTGTCATTGTAAAATATTATCTTCTGCATTAATAATATTATAGTCAAAATAATAATTTACAAATGACAACAATTACATTAGACTGTGAAAGATGAACAATAGAAATAACAAATCAATTTTAGATGCTCTAATCTAATCGTGAATACTAATTGTTTGTTAATTATTATTCGATACATTAATTTTGCAATTTGCAAACGTTCATAATATACAGCGGATTTTATCAATACGGTTGCAGTGAATGCAAAAATTAACAATTAATTTAAGTAAATAAATATGAATAAATATTTATTTGCATATACAATTAGTTATTGTTTTCATTTTCACCTTACTTCAAAAGAAGAAATTTTTTTTCTAAACTGCAGAAAAAAAGTCCTTTTACAATAATAATTATTAATAATTAATAATTATTAATATAATGTATGCTAAAATAATTTTTCAAACAGTTATTATTTATATTTGTCAATATTAACGATAAGAGGTTGTTACCCCGTCGAGACGTTTAACATTCCAGTTGTACGTACGGAACGTAAAAATACTTTTTCATTGATAATTTTTGCATATTCATTATGTAAATGTAGTGTCATTTTATGTTTTGATATGGTTATTCAGACTAATTGAGCATAGAAATTTATTACCATAGGCAAAATTTATTGCCTTTTCATTGTATATCCGTCCGTCAATTTTTCACAACTCAAATTATTTAAAAACAAAATATAAAAACTCCAAAAAACTATATAAATAAAAATTTTAATTCAATTTATCAACCGAAAAAAATTGAAATTCTATTAATAATTATTAATAGAATTTCAATTTCAATT
This sequence comes from Leptopilina clavipes, assembly GCA_001855655.1. NCBI lineage: Eukaryota > Metazoa > Arthropoda > Insecta > Hymenoptera > Figitidae > Leptopilina > Leptopilina clavipes. Next base: position 67,637 of record JUFY01023804.1, on the reverse strand, counting down.
ATAATTTATCAACAAACAAAAAAATTGAAATTCTATTCATAATTTATCAACAACAAAAAAATAATAATAAATTGAAAATAATTTTCAAAATAAAGAAGGTGAAAGTAAAATATCTGATCAGTGCAATTATTGATTTTGTAATAAAACTATTTCTCAATAAATATATATACATATATATATATATATATGTGCGAAAAGTATGTGTAATGTTAATTAAAATTTATATAACAACAATTGCAATATTAACGAGAATTAATAATAAAAACAATAAATCAACAAACTTTCCAACGCGAAAGTAACTTAATCGATTTATAAAATTTGAAATGGAAAGTTTTTGAAAGCACTTCAAAAATTGACTTCTTATGATGTCAATTATTGACATCCGATCAAATGATTGGAATGACATTTTTTATTATATTAATTATTGATGAATAAAATCATAAAAGGGTTAAAAAAAAAATTTTCGTTTTAAATCATAAATGACAAAAGTTAACTTTTGATAAAAATTGCAGAAAAAAAAACTATTTTAAAATTACAAAGTTTTTAAAAATTTTAAAAACTATTACAATCTGTATACCATTTACAACAATTTTCATAAATTATTTCTCTAACTTTTTTTTCTTCATTATTATCATAATTCTTTGTATAAATTTTCATAAAAAAAAGATGGTACTTTCAAATATGTGAGAACAATTAAGTGAAAAATAATTACATTTCTATCTGCTTTTTTTGTGAGACATTTCGTAATAAAAAAAAGAAAAGAAACTGATTAACCTTTGATCTTGAATTCAACAATTACTTTTCCAGACGCATAGGAAATTTCCTAAATAATTAAGAAATAAATGCTTTTTCTAAAGAAACATTACTATAGTAATTTTTTTTCTATATATAGAAAAAAAAATTGAAAAAAACTTGTATAGTTTAATCGGAAATGAGTTCGTTCTGGAAAATAATTTCGGTTTTCTTAAAATATTGATTTTTGTACTCTGTATATTTTTTTTTTGAAAAAAAAGATAATTTATTTATGAATGTATATTTTTTTCTACATATCAACTCTTATTATTAATTTATAACAAAACTAAATCTGTAATTATTAGTTATTAACGTCTCAATATATTATCAACTATTTTATCTACTTAATATTAATTTTATTTAATATAATTCTAATTCCAGAGTTGATACAGTAAAAAAAACGTACATTTATAAACATTTTAAATAATTAGATTTACAATGATTAACAAAGGTTCTCGATCTAGCATAAAAAAATTTACGTTGAATGATTTTTCAAAACCTCTTTTATGGACACGCTTTTGTTAAGTTCGAGTTCCTTTATAGTTTTTTTTTTTTATTCCGAAATCGATAATTTATCAGAAATGTAGATCAACTAAACCTACTAAAAATTCGATCATTGAATTATCTAATTAAATAAAATATAATTTTTAATGAATAAATAAATAATAAAAAATAATTGATATAATTTCTATTATGGAATTTGTTTACGTAGCAGTTTTAAAATTGATTTTTAAAATAATTATTTTCATCAGCATTATTTTAGGCAAAATAATTTTAATCCTATAGAATTATTTCTCTCAGTGTAATTTTGCATATATTTACGCAGTGATTTCTAAAGTTTATTTAATCCCTTCAGTCGGCAATTTTGTTTTCTCTTTTAATGAGATCAGGTAAAAAAGAAGAAAAAAAAACCACAGAGACCTTCGTTCGAGATAATGAATCAGTACGGCCTTCTTATAATACGAATACCAAAAATTATGATAAAATACAAAGTAAAGGTTCAAAGATTCATTAATATAAAATCAAAATATTTAAGGGCGACGAAATTTTATCAATGTTTTTATTCAATCTTCAAAATTACCTGACAAAACAATCAAAACAAACAAAAATCACAAATAATAAAAAATAAATAAATAAAGAAACAAATAAATAAATAATTATTATTATTACTATAATTAAAATAATAAACAAAATACAGTAATTAAGATTATATTAAAAAATAAGAAAAAAATAAATGATAATGAAGCAAATTTTCTTTTTAAATTGAGGTCAAATTCCCTTTTTTTCTCATGCTCAAGAATAAATGATACGAACACGCACCGCTCGATTAGGTGTAAATTTATAATTATTTCTATTGTAACAATTCTACTTGTATCAAGTTTCAAAAATATCCCATTCTTCACAAATTTATAATATAATAAATAAATAAATATTAAAAATAATTTTTAAAAATACTTTCAAAATAATTATAAAAATAATTAATTTTAGAATTTTACTAATGATAACAATCCCAAAGAAGAGAATTTTTATCCCATATACAAATTTAGTTTATTTTACATTATACAATATTTGATTATAAAATACATTAGGGAAAATTTTTCTACGTAAATTAAAATTAAATATTCCCTTTTATATACGAAAGAACTAAAATGGAAATTTCAATGGAAGGTTTCTTTTAAATGCGACGAATTTAAATTTCCTATTCTATTTTTTTTCTCTCTTTTTTGTTTTATAAATTCCTCGTGATTCGTTGAACCTCAAAATTTAAATGTTTACAAAAGAAGTCAGTCGACTTGAATGTAAAATTCTGTAATACATTTGCATAATAAATTAGTGTTTTTTTCAATTCAATGTTTTCTTTAAGAAAAAGAATTTTCCGTCTCGTAACTTCTTTCGTATAGTGAGATAATGAAATAAAAATAAATAAAGTATTAAAAAATAAATAAATAAGGAAAAAATATAACTTTTTCCAAAGTGACGCTGAAAAAATAAAAAAATAAATTTATTAAAATAAAATTACGAACTATATAATTATTTATAATTTTTATTAAAATAAATTAATTTTTTTCACAAAGTACTGAAAAGCTTTTTGAAACTATTATTCCGGGGTGAATAACAAAACAAAAAAATAAATAAACAAACAAACAAAGTACAACCATTGTGATTATAAAAAAGTACAGTATAAAGAAAACTAATCACTAGATATCAATTATTGCGTCATAACAGGAAGTAAAACCTCAACAGACCTTACGAAATATTTGTTTACTCACGTGAAAAGTCAAACAAAGATTTATTTTTCCCTCCACGATGAAAACAACACAAGAAAAACTAGCCAAAAAAAAAAAATAAATTTTTCCCAAAAATGATGAAAATTTTTTTCACAAACAAAAAAAGAAAATCCACTTTTTCAACCTAATTTATGCTCAGGACACTCAACACCTTGGAAAAGTGAAACTCAACAACATAAGGAAGACCGCACCTCCTTAAAAAAGAAAAACAACACTATTTCCTATACTCTTAAAAATGCACTATTATTTTATTAATAGTTCAGCATTACAGTGAATGAATTTAAATACTATTTCATCACATTAATATTGTCATTTGTCGAGAATTTAATATTCAATGACAAAATGATGATTGATAATGGAATAAAATGATCTGACTTTTTACACTAAAAAAAAAGAATTTTTTTTTCCCATAAAGACTGAAACAAATTTTTTTTACCAAAAAAAAAAATCGCGACACAATTTTTTATGTTTATACACTTTGAAGGCTATTTTATATCTATGTACGTATTATTTCAAACTGTTCTGAGCAACAGGGCACACAAAGAGCGATGTGCCAAGAGCCAAGAATTTCACTCCACACTTGTGCGTCGACTGCTGTGCTTCCCACTTTAAAACTTACAAACACACAAACACACCGCTAGGCACTAACACTTCTGATTCAAAATATTTCAAGAGACGAGAATTTATGTAGTTCCTCTACAAAACAAAAAAAAAAAATTCTCTCCTGGTTTCAAATAGACAACTTTGGCAAAAAGAGGAAATTTTTCTTATCTCACTGATAATTTCGTAGAGTAATTCCAAACTAATTAGAAATTGAATTTATAACTCAAGAATTCAACTAATAAGAGTTCTTAAAAATTTGAAAATTACTTTCACGATTAATTAATAATGGTTTTAATTAATTGAACTCTGATTAATATAATTAAATGTTCAATAATTAATCCAGTGTGTTAATTAATTAAAAATGTTATTAATAATTAATTACGGCTTCTAAATTTAATAATAATAATAATAATAATAATATATACAATCTAATAATAATTAATAATAATAGTCAGATAATTATTATAAATTTATAATATTATTATTACAATTATGATTATATTAATATTCTTATTAATTTTATTACCTATTAATAAATTAATAAATAATAATTTAATAATTATAAAAATAGAATTAATAAATTTATTTGAATAAAAAATTCGTCTATGTAAAAAATTTAATTTTACCTGCTGGTTATTTAGCGATGAAGTAAACGAATATTTAAAATGCTCACACACTGATATAAAAATAACGATTAGAAAATTAAAATCTTATAATGATAAAATATTTCAATATTAAATAATTGAAATTATAAAAATGAATTCTAAACGAAAAGAGGTTTAATATTCTGAAGATTCGGAAGCAATTGAGAGAGAATTTGAGGTTAAGTTAAATCCCGAGGACATCAAAATAAACACAAGTTTATATAAATGTGCGTTTTTGTATGTGTGTGACTCACGAAAAATGTCGTCATGGCATTTAAACCAGAGACGTACTAATTTAGAAAAAGGCCATTTGCTTTAAAAATTGGCGCCATCAATTTGAAAATTAATTAAGAACAATTAAAAATAATAGTAAATAATATCAAATAATTTATAATAAAAAAAACGAACATTATGGATATTTATTTAATTAGGTATTCGTTACTATTATTAATAATTTTATCCTTAAATAATTTTATCATTTAATAATTTTACCATTTTTTTTTATTTAAAAATTAACATTTTCTTATTTAAAAGAATTCAAATATTTTTGCCAAAAAAAAAAAAATGAATAATAAAAATTAAAATAGATAAATAAGTACAAATAGTACTAATGAAAAATAAGAAAAAAAAATTTATGTATATAAAAATAAATATTAAATATTAATATTAAAAAAAGAATTATGTATTTAAAAATAAATATTAAATATTAATATTAAATTACATCATTTAATTAAAAAAATTTCCCAATAAGTATATACGCCCCTGAAAGGAATCGTAGCACGTGCAAATGATACGATACTATCCACGAATCGCATTTCGTTTCATGGACATCTTGAATACAGATTGGTGCAACACTGTCCATCATTTTGATTATTGAAAACCACCTTTAATGTAAGTCCAATGAAATTTCGTGGACACAGTTTTACAACCAATCTCGTGACAAACCAAAAAGTTATACACATTTCATTGACATTTCCAACTGATGTCATTTGTTATCAAAGAAAAATTCTTTAGAGACATTTAATATTTTTGTTTAAAAGAAAAAATGTTTTTCACCTCAATTTGCATTATTTTGACAGTTGGATAAAGTACAAAAAAATGTAAGTAGCACTTATTTAATTTTGAATAAAAAAAAAAATTCTGAAGATTACTCTTAAGTGTATAAAAATTTTTGGCATAAAGAAAAGATATAATAAACAATTTACAAAATTATTAAAACTATTTACCTTTTCATTGAGTACAATTCTTATCATTATTTGATAGATTTTATCTCTGATTAAATCAAAATTTATCGGGACTATTTTTTTGGAAATAGTTTTACTAATTTTTTGTGATTGTTTTTATTGTGGAAGAAATTTAATTTGTTTAAAAGAAAAAAAATAGTTGGTGGAGAATTGTAAATAAAGAGGGAAGTTTGCATAATAGTGCAAGTAACTAAACTGCATAATCGTATATCTTTTAAATAAAGCAAATGTTTACTACTAAGTATCCAATGCAGCAAATATTTATGCCAAAATTTTTCACGCAACATCGCCGACAAAGACTTTGGTTTCAGATAAAATATCTAAGTACTGCATCAAGTAGTTCGTTTTATTCCAAGTAAAACGTATGTTGAATTTAAATGTACTGTTTTAATTCAGTAAAAAGAAGAATTTTCAAAAAGAATTAATAATACAATATAGAAAATTTAATTAGAAAAAATATATTAAAAAAAAAT
>JUFY01023804.1:43710-61573 GCA_001855655.1 Leptopilina clavipes | reverse complement strand
TATATTTTTTATATAAAAATGTTTTGACAATATATTTTTATATAAACAATATTTATTTACTTATTTTTTATTTATTTATTTAAACGTATATTTTAATAATATTTTTTTTACATAAATAATACATTTGACAATAAATCACAATTTATTATTTAATTTATATACTTTATTCATTAAATTTTCTAATTGCAAAATTTTATTTCTTAATTTTCGTTTAATGAAATTATTCTATTCACAGTTGCGATTGTAATATTTAGAAAAACGGGCAAAAATGAAGTTTGCAGAACATCTTTCTGCTCATATAACACCGGAATGGCGAAAGCAGTACATCAGCTATGAGGTATTAAAAAAATTTCAGTTCACAAGGAATTTTTTCAAATTAAAAAAAAATGTTTATATTATTTTTCTTGTTAACTAAAAATTTTTTATCTTGTTAACTAAGTATTTTAAATATCGTCTATCATTTTTATTTTACAGGAAATGAAAGCGATGCTTTATAGGGTAGTGGAGGAGGCACCATCTTCAGAGACAACAGAACCGGAAGTGATATCCAGACACTTTGCAACATTCGATGAAACATTCTTCACGTTTTGTGATCAGGAATTAAAGAAAATTAACACCTTTTACTCTGGTGAGTTTCTCGCGATTGGAATTTTTAATTTGATTCCCAAATTAACTTAAACAAAATAAATTAAAAAATTAGTAACAAGTAAGAAAAAATTTTTCCCATTTTTATTATTGAGAGAACTGATAAATTAATACATAAATAAATTAAATCAGTGTTTTAATTTTGTATAGAGAAGTTGGCAGAGGCTACACGAAAATATGCAGCGTTACAGAGCGAATTAAAGAGTGCTCTAGATGCACATCAAGGTAGTGGGAAAAACAAAGGGAAAACAAATCAAAAACCCCAATTGACAACAAGAAAAATACGAGAGTTAAAACTAGCATTTTCCGAATTTTATTTATCTCTCATTCTCCTACAGAACTATCAAAATCTCAATTATACTGGATTTCGAAAAATTCTCAAAAAACATGACAAGGTAATTACTCTTTTTCTCTGAATAAAGATAAGACGAATGCAAAAAAAAAAAAGAAATGAAAAATAGAGAGTGACAGAAAATAAATTAAAATAGAAACAGGCACTTTTTGGTAAAAAAAAAATTATAGAACAATTTTTTCTTTTTTTTTGGATGTGATAAAATTGTATTTTGTTGCAATTTAGCTTCTGTCAGTGGACACTGGATCAAAATGGAGGGAGGAGTGCGTGGAGGTTGCACATTTTCACACGTCAAAGGATATTGATAAATTAATTCAAGATACAGAAGCATCGGTGACAAATGGACTTGAGGGTGGTGATCGTCAACGAGCGATGAAAAGACTTCGAGTCCCACCGCTCGGCGAACATCAAAGTCCATGGACCACTTTTAAAGTTGGACTATTTTCCGGCAGTTTCATTGTTCTCTTTGTCACCGTTATTCTCTCAGGTTAATTTTCCAAAATTCTATTAATTATTCTCTTTATTCACGAAACAAAAAGAATTTCAAAACATTTCTAAAAATATTTTACTTTTTTCTTTTTCCTTTAAATTAATTTAAATTAATTAATTCAATTAATTTACTATAACTATATTTTACAGTTATAAAAAAAGTAATAACAATAATAATAATAATACATTATTTACAATACTTTTTAATTTATTATCATTTTGTTTATTATTTATTTCCATTCTATTAATTTTTTTTTATTATTATTTTTACTATTATTTTTTTTTTATTATTATTTTTACTATTATTATTTTTTTTTGTAAATTATTTATTCCTTTATTAGTTTTTTTTACAATAAATTTGTCATTAAAATCCAGTTTTAGTTGCTTTTCAACTTCATTTTTTTTTCTTCTCTTTTTTTGAAGAATTAAATTTAAAATTCCTCGGATTTAATTTCAATTTCTTGATTTGTTTTTTCGTCTTTTTTTACAGCAATTTTTCATGATGGCGGGGAAAATTTGAAAGTAGCATTTCTTCTTTATCGTGGACCATTACTTATTGTTCAATTTTTATTTCTAATTGGAATAAATGTTTATGGTTGGAGATCGTCAGGTGTGAATCATGTGTTAATATTTGAATTGGATCCTCGAAATCATCTCTCCGAACAGCATCTCATGGAGCTGGCTGCAGTATTGGGTGTTGTTTGGGCATTGAGCATTCTAAGTTTCTTGTACAGTGCAAGTTTAAGTATACCGCCTTACGTTAATCCTCTTGCACTCGTTATAATAATGGTTGGATTCCTCATCAATCCATTGAGAATGTTTCGACACGAGGCTCGATTCTGGCTTATGCGAATTATGGTGAGATGAAAAAATTTTCTAATTCGATTTTTTATACATTTTATTAAAATTTATTTATCTAGAATTTAGAAAAAAAATTAATTTATTAGAAAAAAATTATTTACTTAGAAAAAAAATTATTTATTTTGAAAATAAGTAATTTACTTACAAAATAAATTATTTACTTACAAAATAAATTATTTATTTACGAAATAAATTATTTACTTAGAGAATAAATTTTTACTTCGAAAATAAATTATTTACTTGAAAAATAAATAATTTACTTACAAAATAAATCTTTTACTTAGAAAATAAATTAATTTACTTAGAAAAAAATTATTTACTTGCAAAACAAATTATTTACATACAAAATAAATTATTTACCTTCAAAATGAATTATTTAAAGAATAAATTATTTACTTAGAAAATAAATTTTTACTTAGAAACTAAATTTTTCTTGGAAAATAAATTTTTATTTTCAAAATAAATTATTTACTTATAAAATGAATTATTTAAAGAATAACTTATTTATTTGTTTATATCTTTTTCTTTTTCAGTGGCGAGTAATAATTGCTCCATTGGTATTCGTGAATTTCGCTGATTTCTGGTTGGCCGATCAGCTCAACAGTCTTGTGACTGCATTTTTGGATTTTCAATTTCTCCTCTGTTTTTACATAACCAATGGAAATAATTGGCTCGAAGCTGGACGCACAGATCATTGCACTTCTGGCTCACTCATTATTAGACCATTGGTAAATTGTTTGCCTGCTTGGTTTCGCTTTGCCCAATGCATAAGACGTTATCGTGATTCCAAAGAGGCTTTTCCCCATCTTTGGAATGCCGGAAAATATTCCACCACTTTTCTCGTTGTCATCGCAACGTCATTACGCTTCTACCATAAAGGTAATGCTGATAATTATAATTTACTTTTATAATTAATTCTTAACCAAATTAAAAAAAAATCGTTATTTTAAAATGTTATTTTACAAATAAAAAAAATTAATTAATTAATTTTTAATTCAAAATTAATTTATTTTTTTATTTTTTTATATTTTGGAATTATTTTATTTAAAAAAATTTTATTTAACTTACAAAAGAAAAATTTTTCTTTGTAAATTTAATTTTCTGTTTAAAATTTATAAAAAATATTAGAAGATTGAAAATATGAAATTGCAGGTAATTATGATAATCAATGGGAGAGTCCATGGTTATGGTTTTGGCTTGGAAGTTGCCTTTTGAATTCCATTTATTCACTAACGTGGGATTTGAAAATGGATTGGGGCCTTCTCGATAGTAATGCTGGGGAAAATAGATTCTTACGAGAGGAAGTTGTTTATTCATCTTATGTGAGTACCTTTTCTTAAGAGAAAATTTTTATATATACACATTTGATCAATTATTCACAGTTTATAATTTTTAAAACGTCAAATATTATTTTTAGGGCTTTTATTACTTCGCCATGATAGAAGATACCATAATTCGATTTTCATGGGTTGCAACATTCATTCTTCACGATTATTTTTCCGTTTCAAATGATTTATTAATGTCAACAGTGTCGACACTTGAAGTTTTCCGGTAAGACATTTATCTTTATTATTTAGAAAAAAGAACACACACACAATATCGCAGCTATTTTAAAAAAAAATTTAGTAAAATTAAATAAAAATTTATTAAATTATTTTTTAAATGTATATGAAATAAATTAATTCTATTAAATAAAGTCAAGAAAAAAATTTTATATAATTAAAAAATAATTACCATGAATTATTTTTTAAATTATAATTAGAACATAATTTTTGGAAGAAAAATTTTGTTTTATAAATTTAAAATAACTAAAAATATATTTCTAAAAAAAAATTTCTTTTTTTTAACGCATTTTTTTTCTATTTTTTCATTCATCAGGCGTTTTATATGGAACTTCTTCCGATTGGAGAACGAGCATCTGAACAATTGCGGTAAGTTTCGAGCAGTACGAGATATTTCAATAGCGCCAATTGAGAGTTCCGATCAAACGCAAATATTGCGCATGATGGATGAAGATAATGGAGTAATTAATCGTGGCAAACGTAAAGGTATCGGCAATAAAAAGACCAATCAAAAAGAAGACAAACGATTATTACTTAAAGACGAAACAATCGACATGGATGCATCGACAGTCAGTTGAAAGAACAAAGAAACAAAAATTTACAATTGTTAATTAAGCACTAGTTGAACAATTTATTTTTTTTAAACCACTTGCCTTACCGTTTTTTCGCTCAACAATCGTTACAGAATTACTGAATTTTAATTATGAAAAAATACCCCCAACAAAAAAAAAAAAAAAAAAATTAAAGTGCCTTTTTGTAGCGTCTACTGATTGAAATTACTATTTTTTATTATTGTTCGTAGCATTTTGTTAATTGTATGCGTAAAGAGAGGAAGAGAGTGAGAGTGAGAATTGAGACGTTTGGCCAAAAGGAAAAAAATTAAATTAATTTTTTAATTAATTAAATAGTTAACTGCTCAATTAGTTAATTCATTAATTAATTAAATAATTAGTCGTTTAATTAGTTAATTCATTATCTAATTAACATAGTTTTCAATAATTTGAATTTTTAACTAAGAAATAAATTTATTTTTAAATTGGCATTAGAAATATTTCAGAAATTTCCTTTTGGCCAAAAAATAAATTCTTTTTTGTTTGTTCAAAAAATTATTACTTGAATTAGAATGAGTGAGAGAAAATGGTGAAAAAATTCTTGTTGATAATTGTTTGATATTAGTGATATATATTATATATTTTGTGACGTTTCTTTGTCCTTTGTCTTCAGCGACTTCGCAATCCCATTGAAATTATTGAAAACAAATTCTAACTAAACATTCCAAAATATATAAACATTTTTTGACTGATGATTTCAATTTAGCGATAATTAAATGTTTTTTTTCCAATAATAGAAATTTTTACTCTCTTATTTTTAAATACTTTCAAATTTATAAATTAAGATTATTTGAATGAAATTTGAATATTCAAAAAAGAAATAATCTAAATTAATCAATAATTTAAATCATTTAGATATTTTTCATCAATGTACACAGATTTTTTACAAAACACTACATTTGAGATTATCATTGTGTTTACTTTAAATTTAATTTTTATTTTTTATTTTAAAGTAACCGTGCTTAAAGAAAAATCGCGTGACTTAATATTCTGGCCATATACTTATTTAGTTAAAAAAAAAGACACACACATAATACAATTTCATTTTTAATTTTCATTTAAAAAAATATTTGTCAAAAGAATATTGAAAAAATAATTAAGTGTAAACTTAATAATTAAAAAACAGAAATATTTCAAACTTTACAAATAAAAAAAAAACTAGAAGTATAAAAAAATGTATGTAAAAATTTGTTTAAAAAATTGAGAAATATTTTTTTAATAGAATGAAATTTAAAGAAATAATTTTTATAATAATATAGAGATTTTATTTAGTGTTTACGTGCCAAATGTGGGATTGTCTTTGTCAAAAGATGAAAATATAAGTATTATATTTTGAATTAGATGATTTATCACACTTCCTATAATGTTGCAGTGTATTAATTTAATCGATTTTTATCGAAAAAAAAGTTACGTAAACTTTTACTGTAGATACACCAAATATAAAAGCCATATCGAAGCTCTTTTTTTATTTTTAAAATATTTTTTCCTCGTGAAAAATAATTGATTATGCATAAATTATCAATTTAATATTTACTATTAGTCAAATTGTTAAATCGTTTTAATTTTAGTGATACAAAAAAAATAGTTTTATATCAATTCATTTTTTTTTCAATACTGTAAATGTAAAAAAAAATTAAAATTAACTCCACTTGAAAGATTCATCAAGTAAATTTTTATTTTAAACAAAAAAAAAAAATATAATTTGGAAAATTCATTTTTATAGAGGAAATTTAATTATTACAATATGAATTCATATAACAGTTAATAAAAAAATTTACCTCTAAAAATCAAAATTATGAATAAATATAAACACTTTATTATTATTTATAATTATAATTATAATTTGTCTATATTGAATCAGTGAATTTTTCAAGTAAGATTTAATTAAAATAACCCGTGAAAAAAAGAAAGAAAAATAGCACAAAGATGTACGTATCAGTACTTATTTTAATTTCTTTTTTTTATTTCATTTAACATTTTTAAGAATTAAAGATATATATAGTTTTTCACACGTAGTGTAAAATGTAAAAAAATCCTATACTTTGTAAATAAAAAAAATGCGATACGACGAATTTAATTCTCTACACTGTAAATGATAACTTAATTTTATAAATGAAAACTGTATTTTTTGAAAAATCCATGCAAGCCATTATTTAGATAATTACCACAAGTTTAATAAAAAGAAAGAAAAATATAAACTTTGGTACAATTACCTTTAATAGAAAATAAACAAAATTTATAAAAATATCCAAACTAAATAAGAGATTCATTTTTATTATTTGTCCTTTATTTACTAACTTTCCCACCAAGTTATCTAATTTTAAAAGATTCTACTTTTTTACTCAAAAATATTATTCAAACAATTTTTTGAACCAGAAAATTAATTTTTAAATATTGAAAATTTAATTATTAAATATTTTAAAAAATTTTTTGAACTAGAAAATTAATTTTCAAATATTTAAAAAATTTTTTTCAAAGAACGACAATTTTTTTTACATTAACAAATTACCAATGTAGGTGAGAGCAAACAAAAAAAAATTGCAATTCGAAAAATATTTTCCACCTGGCTTTAAAAAATTGGAATGTTATCGACAAGCTATAAAGTTGCGTAAATCTACATGGTAATTTTGAACAGAAGGCATCGATCGATTTTGAGTGCAACAGCATTGAATTGGCATTCGTGCATGAAGAAATCTATGTTTGCTGGAATTCTCCACTTTTATACGAAATCAAAAATGCATTTTCATTACTAATCAATCCCTAGTATTTCGCTTAAAAATATTTCCAATAGATCAATAATGGTATAAAATCATTCATTAATTTTTAACGACATTCAAGAAGAATATTTTATTCCATCAGGGAAATTAAAAAAAAAATTATTTATCGATAAATAAAAAAATTTTTTTTTAAATTTCCCTTTTTTAATCAATTTATTACATGCGACGGTAATTTATAAATAAAATTTATAATTAAAAAATTTAGCTTTTATTGCTAAATAATGAGAGGATTTTTTTAAAATTCATCTTGTCACGATTTGATTTCATAGCTTGAAATTTGAAAAAAAAATGTTAGGGAGGGAAGGAGAATGAAACTGTGATCTACTTTGTAAATCCTCTCCTACGTTCCAATTTTATTCGAAAAAAATGTTCTTTGAACTTTAATCAGATCTCTGAAGTATGGAAAGTCATCAGTTTTATCTAAGCTTAAGCAAAAAGTTGTTGTTAATGAGGCCTTTCCGTTTTATCGAAAATTCTATCAAACTTTAAAAACAGAAATCTAGAAAAACATTTTTATCTCTTCGATATGAAATGTAAAATGGGAAATTCGTTTTTTTAAATAAAAACTTTAATTTGATTAAATATTCAAATAAATATTTAATTTTGTAAAAGTTTTACTAAATTAAATATTCTAAATAATTAATTTTGTAAAATTTTTACTAAATAATTGCTGTAAAAATTGATAGTCATAGGAATTAATTACTAAAAGTTTAATTCAACAATGAAGGAGAAAAATTAGCATTTTTCTCGAAAAATACAAAATTCGTCTTGTCGAGGTCAAACTGACCCCAATCGATTTTTCACCGAACTACTATCAACTTATACATGCGAACAGGTAAAATAACTTTAAACTTTTTGTAAAGTGAAGGAGTCTTGCCAACGTGATTGAAAGCTTCAAAAAAAGATAGAAAGAGAGAGAGACATTTCATCGCTTGCCATTTCCTGCAATATGTGAAAATTTTATACCATTCTGAAAGAGTTGTGTAAATACAAATTTCCATTTTCAATTTATGAGAGTTCTTTTCTCCTGAAAACTTTCAGTGACTTTTTTAAAATTGAAAAAAGCATTAGAAGTTAAAAGAAATAAGGATCAGTTTGTCTCACTAAAAATGACATTTTCTACTTGTAAGATAAATATATATTCAAGACGTAAAACTTTTTTTCTATTTCAAAAATTTTTAAATTAAAAAAAAATTGATATATAATAATATAAATTAATATTATTTAATAATATTTACTTAATATTAATAATATTTTTGTTTGTTTATTTTTCATATATATATATATGTATATATATATATATAAATTAATAGTAGAAATTCACAAAACTTGAAAGAAAAAAAAATAGTTTCTTTCTTTCAAGTTTAATGGTTCCAATACCCCGTGTGTTTGTTCTATTCGATCGACCTGATTAAAACGTTTGAATCGATTCGTTTTAACGAGAAAAATCGAAGCTTTCTATAATTGAATAGCAAAAGAGGAAAATTGCATCAGCATTAATATGAGCAGAATTTCACCTGGCATAACCCAACAATAACAAATTATTATTTTCCCTTAAATTTCTTTTCGTTTTTCTATTATTAACTAACACACACATACACACACACACTCACACACTCGTTATTATTAAATTCATTCAGGAAAATATTCCCATTATGATTGAATATCTCTAAGGGAAAAGAAAAAATTTTTAATATAATAATTTAAATTTATTCGCGGGAAAATTTTAATTAATGAATTTAATAATGCAAGCAATGAGAGAAGTGATTATTTTTTTAATTTAATAATTAATTTTAACTCTGGTATTTATTGACGTATCAAATATTTTTTTTTTCTAAAATGATTTTGAAGTTTAATTAAAAATTTGTTCTATTTTTATCTTTCTTTCTTTCCTTCCAGAGGGCCACAATTTTTCTTCTCCTCTTCAGTCATCTGGTTTTTCAACCTCATGCTTTTTATCCTTCTCAACCTGCTCTTTAATTTTATTAATGTATTCTCCTTTTCCTTCTCCTTATATAGTTTCTTATACTCTTTTCCCACTCATATCACTCTTCCGATATTAATTCTTGCTTCAATCCTTTCTAATGATTTTACCACTTCCCCCTTACCTTCCTCTAAATTTTTTTTTATCTACTCTCAACGACAATAATCCATTTATCTTATATCGATCCCTCATTCTCCCAATCCTTTCTTACTCCCTTCCCTCTTATACTTCTCCTTTCCCAACTCCTTTTACTCTTGCAATATTAATTCTTGCTCCAATAATTTCTAATATTTTTACCACTTCTCCCTTAATCTCCTCTAATTATTTTATTTAATCTCAATTAAACCATCCATTCATCTTATTCTCACGCTCCATTCTCTTAATTCTTCCTCACTCCCTTCCATCATACACTCCTTCAACTCCTTTTTTACTCTTTACTTCATCCATCCCATCCTATCTTACTCTCCATACTCCTAATCCTTCATAATGAATTTACCAACACTCCCTTAATCTCCTTAAACCCATTTTTCTACTCTCTAGATAATAAAGTAATGAGGTTAAAGAGAAGGTTGAGAAGCGAGAAGTGGATCAGGAGAAATTGAATTTATAGATAATGGAGTTGGAAAATGAGGAGCAAAATAATGAAGAAATGTAATTAAAGAGGAGGTTGAGAAGAGGTTGAGAGGGATAAAGAAGCGGAGGTTGAAAAAAAATAAAAGGAGGAGGATGATGAGGATAAAATTTAGAGGACGAGAAAATTAGAAAGTTACAGGAAGAAAAAGCGTGTGGATTAAGAGAAGGAAGAGAAGGGAGATATAAAATATTTAGAGAATGGAGGTGAAAAGTTTTATTTCCCACCTCCTCCCATATTACCTCAATCTACCTAAGCCCTTCCTTCCTCCATTCTCTAAAACCCTCCATTACTCTCTCATCATTCTTCCAATTGCTCCACTAATACCCTCTCCCAATATCCCGCGATTAATTTTTCCCTAATTCCCCAAAATCCTTAAATTTTATCAAAAAAAAAAAAAAAAAAAATGGGGATAATATAAACTCAAAGTACATTATATTGTTCCCATTTTTTTCTCCCACCTTCCATTCCTTCAATCAATAAAATAAACAAAAATTCATTCATTAACAAATTCAATCAAATAAAATTAAATAAAACTAGAATCACTAAAAATGTTTGTATAAAGAATAATCGTTATTTTTGTTTAGGGAATCAGAACGCGATAAACTGTGTCGTTATACATGTGTGTGGAATCAAGCCCTGACCTAGACTCTGTAAATTGATTCGAGATCTCGCGTAAAACAACCCTTTTATCCGCGTTGCGACGAAGTCAAAGATGCACTCAGTAACAGCTGCATTATCGAAGTTTCCGCATCATCTCCTCTCTCTCTCTCTTTCTCCTTTTTTTTCATCTCCTTCTCTTTCACTCCCTCAAAAAAATGTTTTTGGTTCAAACTGTTAAATTGACAAAGTCTTCTATTCAAACAGAATATGCAATTTAACAAAACATTTTCTAATCTAAATTTAAATTAAATTTAATTTAAGAAAAAAAATTATCCCTGTCAAATTCAACAGTGAGGTAGTCTAGGAGAAAATTTTTACGTCATTCGGTTACTGCAATTTGATTCAAAGGAGATTCCAAACATTTATTATGTTTACTTTATTATTTATTTTTATTTTATAATATTTATTATTTAACGTCACTTTTAGTTATTTATTACTTAGTAATTAAAATTATCATTAGTAGGTGTTATTATTATTATTATCTTTATTATTACTATTTATTACGGTAATTATTATTTTTATTTATTATTATTACTATCATCATTATTATTATTTATTATTATTATTATTATTATTATTATTATCATTATTACTATTTATTGTGGTTATTAATATTTTTATTATTATCATTATGAAAAATAAATTTACATTTCTTCAATTCAAGAACTTTTTGTTTTTCAAAAAATCTCACCTACGCAAAGGATCGAACCCATGATTTTTTACTACGAATCGAGAACTCTAACCACTGGCCCACAAATACTTCTGAAAAATTGTCCAACTAATTCTTCTCATAACAAATTCTGCATCAGTCAATAAATGTCGCTAGTGATTTCATGTCCTATCAAAATAAACAATTTTTTCTTAAAAACTCAAATAGATAAAAAAAAGCATAAAAAATTACATATTTACAAATAAAATATCAGAAATCAATCGTCACTCATGAAAAATCCATCAAACAGTAACCATATTTTTCTTTTTCATTAATCAACAAAAGTAACGCCTAAAGCAAAAATCCGTATTCTCTCTGTCTCTCTCTCTCTCTCTCTCTTTTTTGCTATACATTATTCGAACTTTCAAAAATTCAAAGAGCCAACAGCAAAAGGATAAAAGAAAAAATTCGAGATTCAAAGAGGAGGAAAGAAAGAAGAAGAAGAAAGTATTCGAGCGTCACCGTAACCCTGGTGTTAGCTCCAGGTGCACATCTCTCTCTCATCATGAGGATTTCGCGAGCATCAGCAATCATATAGTGATGATGAGAGCGCGCGTGCGTGCTCTTTTGCGCCCATCTCTCGTATAAGGCACGCTCGCCTCCAATTCTAGAAGTGAGGATGCAGCGACATCAAACCCAAAAGGGGGTTAGAAGAGAGGGGGAGGAGGGGGGAATATCAGGTGGAAAGCACAAGAAAGAGTGAGACAAAGACAATTCATCGAGAGAACGTTGGAGTGAAACAAAGAGAGAGAGAGAGAGAGAGAGAGAGAGATCACTCGCTCTCCCACCCTTGGGGCGTGAGTGAAAAAGAGTGAGAGGGATGAAGAGGAGAGGGTGGCAGTAGCGGCTGGCTATTGATTTCAAGGGCTTCCTTAGCCCCCCGCCTTGCTGCGGTGTGCCTGTCGGCTTCAGGTCACCCTCAATCGTTCCCAGTACCCCAGCGCCTCTTTTTTCTCACCCCCTCCCCCCCTCTGCCAATTTTTAATCTCCAGGTGGTTTTTTGGCGAAAGAGAATAAATTTTTTTTATCAAGGATTCTCAAAGGGATAAAGAGGGAAAAATAGGAAAAAATAGGGGAAATAGAAAAATGGGAAAATAGAAAAATAGGAAATTGGGAAAATGAGAAAAATGAGAAAATATGGCAAAAGAAGGGAGTGACCGAAAATTGTTGGAAGACTCGAGGATGGAAAGTGATTCGCGACCCGTATTGAAAGGGTGCGAGGTCACCAGAATCTAGGTGGATCCCCCTGATACGGCACTGCGCGACTCAGCCCGAGCGGGGGGTGAACCGCCGCCGCTTGCGATACGTCGAACTGGCTACCCCTGTTGGGGCGTCTCCTACCCCATATACGCGAGTTTAAGTCTCGACCCGTTGAGAGAGGGACAAAAACGATCGAGCGAGAGAGAAAAGGAGAGGGAGATAAAAGGGGAGAGTAAGAGAGCGAAAAACCCCGAGAATGAGAGGGACGGACTAAAAGAGCGAGCGAGAGAGAGAGAGACACCACCGCCTTTAGCTTCGATTTGACCATCGCAAAGAGACTGTGCGTGTGCAACAATCCGGTGCCTCTGTTCATCGGGTCGTCGTCGTCGTCGTCGTCATCATCAGTGTCGCGCGACTCACTAAAATCGGCGACGATGTCCAATGTCAATATCGCGTGTGCCTCGCGATTTATTATGTGATCAACTTTTAACTAATAAAATATATAGTATACATAATATAACATATACAAAATACAACGCCCAGTGTCCTGCCCGCAAGGGGAACAGCCTCAAGAATAATGTCCCCGAGACTTGGATTCTACATCTCTCCAGATCATCGTCATCAACATCATCAACATAAATTCCACCGTCATGGTCCATTTTTACACTGACAAATGAAAAAAAATCAAGTTTTTGACAACACTGCCAGAAGTTTCCCTTTGATAAAATACCAAGCTGCCTAAAAATCACACGTACACGCTCCTGTCTGTCTATATATATATATATATATATATATTACCGGTGAGTGCATCTGTACTGAACAAATATCTAACCCCCGGGGATTTACACCTAGCGAAATTTTCTTCTTGCTTAGTAACCAGATCCAATCCGTCCCCCTTTGAAGGGATAAATATTCCCAAAAAGAAGGGGGGAGGAGGAAATTTGGAATTAAATTTTTATGCTTGTAGGATTTTAATATATATGTGGCTTTGCGGTAAAATGTCCTTAAAGTATGTCAGACGGGGTAAAATTCGGTTGTCATTTTTTTTTTTTTTAACAGATTCCATTTGCTGGGGAAAATTTTGTGAAAATGTTATATTATAATTATGGATGAAAAAGTGGTGGTTGAAGAATGGTATGTAGTGTAAAAAAAATTTAACGAATTGAACTGAAAATATCTGTACTGATAATGGAGAACTACATGGTAGTACTAAAAATAGCTATACAGTGGTACTAAAAATAAAAAAATACTAATAACTATACTGATAGTGAAAAACTACATAGAGTACTAAAAATAGCTACAGTGGTACTAAAAATTAAAAATAGCTACTAAAACTACTATTAATAACTATATTGATACTAAATAACTACATACTTGTGCCAAAAATAGCTACAGTGGTACTAAAACTAAACAATAACTATTAAAAATCTATACTAATACTAAAGAACTACATACTCGTACTAAAAATAGCTACAGTGGTACTAAAAATAAAAAATAACTATACTAAAACTACTAAAAATAACTATACTGATACTAAATAACTACATAATTGTACCAAAAAAAGCTACAGTTTCAACAAAGATAAAAAATAAACATATTTGTACTAAAAATAGCTACAGTGGTACTAAAAATAAAAAATAACTACTAAAACTACTAAAAATAACTATACTGATACTAAAGAACTACATAATTGTACCAAAAAGAGCTACAGTTTCAACAAAGATAAGAAATAAATATATTTGTACTAAAAATTGACGCAGTGGTACTCAAAATAAAAAATAACTACCAAAACTACTAAAAATAACTATTATGATACTAAAGAACTACATACTTGTACCAAAATTAGCTACAGTGGCAACAAGGATAAAAAAATAACTACATTTGTACTATAAGAGTTTAAAAAAAACTACTAAAAATAAATATACTGATATTGAATAACTACATACTTTTAACAAAAATAGCTACAGTGGTACTAAAAATAAAAAATAACTACTAAAACTATCTACACTTGTATTAAAAATAGCTACAGTAGTACTAAAAATAATTAACAAAAATAACTATATTCTGATACTAAATAACTACATACTCGTGCTAAAAATAGCTGCAGTGGTACTAAAAGTAAATAATAACTGCTAAAAATAACTATACTGTTACTAAAGAACTACATACTTGTACGAACAATAGGCTACAGTTGCAACAAAGATAAAAAATAATTAAATTTGTACTAAAAATAGCTAATGTGGTACTCAAAATAAAAAAATTGTTTCTAAAAATAGCTACTAAAAATAAGTACATTCGTACTAAAAATAGCTACAGTGGTACTAAAATGATGACTAAAAATAACTTTACTGATACTATAAATAGCTACAATGGGACTAAAAATAGTTTCAAGGACATTAAAAATATTTACAAAAAAATAACTATCACTCGCGCTAAAAATAGTCACAATGGTACCTACTAAAAAAAAATTACTAAAAATAACTGACACCGATACTAAAAATAATCACAATTGTACTAAAAATAACTACACTTGTGCTAAAAATAGCTACAATAAATTGTGTACGGGAGAGAAATAACTAAAAGTCATCGTATTCAGAAATATGTGCTGGACATTAAAATTGAAAAAAAAATCTATTAATGAAATAGAAACTATCGCAGAAAATATAACTAAAATAATTAATAAAGTATATATGAATGTAATAAAAAGGAAAAGACTTAATAAAATTTTAATGACTGAAATTAAATATACAATTTGTACTGTAGGAGAAAGAAAAGTTACAGATTGTGAATAATAAAAAAAAATAGAAATAGAAATAGAAAACAGAAAAAGGAAAAAATTAATATTTAATATTACACTATGTATAAATAATTTAAATTCTTATACAGTGTAGAAAATATATTTCTTCGATATCGAAAAATTTTCATTGATTTATCCAGATATTCTGAATTCTAAGGAAACAATTTTCTAGATTATAGAACATTTTCTCTAAATCAAACAATATCTTATTTTCTTCGAAGAAAAAATGAAAAAAAATATATGTGTAAAACATAATTTTGTTAATTTAAAAAAATAAGAAAAAATTTTTTATGTTCAATGTACATAAGGAGAAAATAATTTAATAAAACAAGAACAATAATATTATCAAATAAACTAATGAAAATGAGAAAATGGTAATAAAAGCAGGAAATAAATAAATTAATAGAATATGTTTTATATTATTATTAATAATAATAATAATAATAATAATAATAATAATTACAATAATAAATAAATAATAAATTTTTCGAAATATTAAAAAAAAGTTTTATGGGATTTTGTCAACAGTTTAAGTGGAATTTATATTTTAATTTAATGCCTTACTAAATAAATTAATAACAATACGTATTAATAAATAGAATTAATAATTTATTATTGATTCTGGTACCTCTATATTGTAACTCATTAGTGGTTAACCAATAACTTAATAGTGGTTTACCAATAACTTATCAGTAATTATCGACAACTTTTTAGTGGTTTACCAATAACTTATTAGCAATTACCGACAACTTATTAGTGGTTCCCATTAATTTATTAGCGAATACTGATAAGTGATAACTCATTGTTATAATTTAATTAAAATAAATAATTTAACATAATAATAATTAATTATTTAAATCAAAAAAATTTGTTTCACTGTATGAATATATTTATTATACACTGAAAAAAAATTTACTTGATTCAAATAATAAACTACTCGACTATTACCAAATCCGAAATATTTATTTGTATCAAATAAATTTTATTTAAGTCAATAAAATAGTATTTGATTCAAATACAGAAATTACTATTTCAATTATACAGTTTATTTGATTTTACTAAACATTATTTGGTCATTGAAGTAAATATTTACTTGACAATTGACAAGTAATCGTTTATTTAAATCAAATAAATAAATTTTTTTAGTTTACAATATCTCACAATACTCTCTATATCTAAATTAATTAAAAATAACTAATTGTTAGTAAACTCTTGGCTAACTTTTTGACTAAATAGTTACCAGAAATTTTAGTTACTTTAACATAACCTAAAAATAAATTTAACTAATAATAATTAGTTATTTTTTACTAAATGATTAGTAGAAATATTCCTATTTAAATCAGTGTCTGAAATTTTGCCATCAAATTAATTATTTTTAAAACTGATTAAATTTTAGATAGTGCATTATATTATTTTCCACGCTTTTGTTCACAAACATTAATAATATTATAATGAACAAAAAGCGTGATTATCATTTTTACTTCCTCCCATGGCGTATACATTGTACTTAAATTTATCACCCCATAAAATTAACATCTAATTAAACAAATATATCACATCTTTGTAAATTATCAATATAAAATTAACTTACTTCATATAATTAAATAAATTAAAATTCTCCGAGAGAATTTAATCATCGGTTATATTCACAGTAATATTCTCTCTCTCTCTCTCTCTCTCTCTCTCTCTCTCTCTCTCTCTTTTGGTATAACATTATAACCGAATTAGAACACTATTAACGTACCAAAAGAGATACAGGAGAATAGTATATCGAAGATGAGGGACACAAAATTTAAAAATTGCTCCCCCCCACTCCAATTTTTTTTTTTTTTTTTATGTAATATGAGATGAATCCTTTAATTGCAACAGCAACGGCAATGTTAGCATGAATTCATTTGGGAGAGAAAGAGAGAAAGAGAGAGAGAGAGAGAGAGAGAAAGGGGAGGGGGGACATTTGGAAATGGTTCGAGTGTTTAAGGGATACGTGTAACTAGGTCAAAAGTTGTTTCGCATTTGCGTCATCAGTTTACGTCCCGGTGTTTGTAACACATCAGATTTTGCTTCTTAATTGGCTGCCCTCGTTTCTCACTTTATATTTCGTCCACGCTAGAACCTCCCTAGAAGGGAGGGAGGTAAAAAATCTCCCCCCCCCCCTCCCTCTCTCTCTCTCAAGTAATACCTTCACCAATTCTCAATGACAGGAATTTGAAAAAATAATTTTAAAAACATTCCTCGTACATCTCAACAAACCAGCCATTTTTTTTTTTTTTTTTTACAAAATCTTTACACTGAAAAAATATTTATTTGATTCAAATAACCGATTACTTGTCTATTATCAAATAAAAATTTACCTAAAACAAATAATTTTTATTTAAATCAAATAAACTGTATTTGTAATAAGTATTTTATAAGACTTGACAATAATAAAAAAAAAATTGACTCAAATAAAATTTAATTAATACAAATAAATATTTATTTGATAATAGTAGTTTTTAACAAGAAATAAAACAATTAAAATTAATTTCAGTTGAAAATAATTTTTTTTTTAATTTTACAATTGTAATTTAAAATTAAGTGAAAGT
>JUFY01023804.1:33202-43595 GCA_001855655.1 Leptopilina clavipes | reverse complement strand
ATTATAATAATAATAATAATAATTATTATTATTATTATCATCGTGTCACCGCGGGATTTTTGTTCAAGGATTTCCATTCAATTCTTTTGTATAAAAAATCTTTCCCGGTATACCTGCATATTAGATGTTAGCTTCTATATAAATTTTTTACGTCACGTAATTGAAGAATTTAATATTAACTTGTTTGACGTCACAAGTTTAATCCAGTTGAATTAGTTTTACATTTTCATTCTCACAATTAATCCCACGGGGGTGTAAAAAATTATGACTCTTAAAACTTTGGCGCACAAGACACAAAAAATTCATGGTGGAAATTAAATATAAAAAAAAATTTCATGTACATATGAAAATTCAAATTTGAAATTATAATTGTTTTTTTTTTCCTCTTCTCTTTTCTAAATATGTTGGTAAAAATTTCTTTTTAATTTAATTTGAAGCAAACTTACATGAAGCAATTAATAAGTGAAGAGATAATTTTTCTATTTTTATTAATTTCTTTATTGGAAATAAATTTGGTGTTTAAAGAAAAAATTTCGTATTTGAATCAATTTCAGCTTTGGAATTAATTTTTATATTTGAATCAATTTTTTTATTTGAACTATATTTTCTTTTTTGGGATTGATTTTTTGTATTCGAAGCATTTTCTGGATTATAATTCATTTCTGTAATTGCGAGTTAATTTTTTTATTTGAACAATTTTTTGTATTAGGAATAATTAGAATTCAAATTGTATTAGAAATAGAATTAATTTTTCTACTTGAACTTGAATTAATTTTTTATTTAACCAATTTATGTAATTGGTTCAAATACAGAAATTGGTTCAAATACAGAAAATTAATTCAAATAAAAAAATTAACTCAACAGCAGAAATTAATTCTAATACAAAAAATGATTCAAATACAGAAATTGGATTAAATACAAAAAATGGTTCCAACGCAGAATTTGGATTAAATACAAAAAATGGTTCAAACACAAATAGAAGTTGCCAAAGTACAGAAATTAACAAAATACAGAAATTACTGACTTTTCTACTTAATTAATTATAGAACTAATTATAAAAATTGGTTCAAAAAGAAAAATTTTTTTTAAAATACAAATTTCTAAAATTAATATTAAAAGTACAGAAATTCCCAATATTGAATATTCAAATGCAAAATTTTTAATAAGACAATTACTTTCAGACGTAAAAAAAAGGTGTACAAAAAGTTTTGATAGGAAAATGGACTAAATTTTTCTGTTATATAAAAGAGTTTCCAGTGATAATTTATGAATGAAGTTATATATCCATATAGACGTCTGACTACATGTCATATACCTCAAGTAATACATTTATATTTAATCGAATTTCTACTTAACTGAAATTTCACTAGACGCGGTGTTTATTTAATTGAATTTCAAAATTTAACAGAATTTATATTTTAGAAAAATTTCTAGGTCATCAATATGTTTTTTGTTCTAAAGGAATTTTCATATTTTTGATGGCAAAAAATTTCATATTTGCAAAAAATTTAAATAAATTTTTTTGTGTAATTTTCAAAAAATTTAAATAAATTTTTTTGTGAAATTTCCAAAAAATTTTATTAACAAATTTCTAAAAGAAAATTGTTATTAAAAAAAAATTAATTTATTATTGTTATTATTATTATAAAGAAATTCACTGAATTGAATATTCGAATAAATAAAAATTCTGTTAAATAGAAATTTTTTTTATTAAATGAGAATTCTGATAAAATTCACTTAAACATGAAATTCTGTTAATTTCTGTTAATTAAAATTTTCTGTTAATTAAAATTTATAGGAAGTAGAATTTCTTCTTAAATCAGAATTCTGCTAAACGAAAATTAATTTCTTAGAAATTCGATAAAAGAAAACTTCTGCTTAATAGAATTTCTGTTAAATAGAAATTTCATTAACTGAAAATTCAGTTTAGAAAAAATTCTCCTCAGTATTCAATAAATATTTACAGTGAATATAAATTCAAAATGAATTCCACTGAATAAAATAATATAAATTACATTTTTAAAAAAATTTTGTCAAATGCATAAATTTTTTAAATGCGAATAAATAAAAATTCATAATTCTTAGTTCTCTGCAGACATTCACATTAAGGAAAATGAACATAGCGTCACAAAAGTGTCATGCAAAATAAACTACTTATATTACAATCACACAAAAATAAAAGATTTTCGTTATTAAAATTACGTAACTGTCTGAAAAATATCAGAAAGAAAATTCTCGTTTCAAAATTGCTTAACCTAAACGATCATTAAGCTTAAGCTATTCACCACCTGAGTTTTACTACCGATTTAGATCTATGAGCTCAGTCTTTACTCTGTGGTTATAATTTGTTCTATGAAGAATTCGAATAAGTCTACATTTATTCGACGTCTTGATGAGGGCAAAATTACTCATACAGAGCGGAGCATTAATGACAAGTGTGAAATACCATAGAATTTTGCTGAAAACATGAAATAAAATCCACCACCGCCAAATCAGTGACGCTATGTTACAAATTAAATGACTTACCCCTCTGCTAAAGTCGCCTGTGAATCTGTGACAACTGAAACAAAAAAATTAATATTCAAATTAGTATTTCGTATAATAAAATTTCCCTTAATGTTAATAATTAATAATATATCATTAAACTAATCTTATTTAATTTCAAAAATATATTTTTTTATTTTACAAATATCAATAGGTATGAAGGTAAAAAAAAATTCCACCACAACCCTTATGGATTATAATAATAATCGAACTTTTGAACGATATTGCAGGTAAACATGTAGGGTTGTATACAGATTTAGATTCAAAATACGGACAATCAATGTTCTCTTCTCCTGTATACACACACGAATCGGGGAAATCGATTATACTTGCAAAATGACTACGGTTACCAAGTTCGTCTATGCATCAGTGATTTATATTCACGTAAATGCACGTATCTTTCCCCTGCTATACAGCCCAATTATGGTCTTCCCAGAATTCAATTTGATCACGGACGAAATCGGGAATTCTGTCTAATGCCAGAAAGTTTATTATATATTCTCCAAATTATTTCAAAGTCAAGAGTAATTTTTCAAAACAAAGAGAAAAATTCTTTAAAAGAGGAATTTTAATTAAATTGAGTTTTCAAACAAAAAACCGTTCGAATTCCCAATGTTTCTTGTGATAATAATATAATAATAATAAAGATAATAATTATTATTGAAAAAAATTTAATAATAACAATGATTATTATTATTATTAATAAAATTGTAAAATAATAATTAGAGTAATAATTATTTTTATAATTACAATTGTGATTATTATTTATATTAAAATTATACAATAAAAAGTTAATAATAGTTTCTGCTTTGGAAAAAATTGTTTCTATTGTTACTAATAATTATAATAATATCAATAATTATTAGTATTATTAAAATTATTAATATTATTAATTAAAATATTAATTATTTTTAAAATTATTATAATTATTTTAATTAGAACAATAATAAGAATAAGTAATATTAAGAATTTTTAATGTAAATAAAATTGTCTTTCTATTTTTTTAAAAACGAATTTTTTCGAGAAATGTTAAAAATTCTGTTTTCGAAATTAAAGAAGATTTTCCAATTTCTTTTCAAAAAAATTCCACACAGATGGAGTTCAAGAGCCCAATTAAAGTTTTTATTGAAGAACATTAAATCAATGATAAATTGATAATAAGGAATAATAAAAATGATAATAAAAGAATATTTAGTGATTATATTAAAAAATCACGTAGATAGATAATAAATATCGTAATCTTTGAAGAATTCTCAATTTCTTCTAGATTCAGAAAATTAGGTATTGAACTAATCTTCAAAAAAAACAATTTCTTCTTATAAAGATCAAAAGATTATAAAGTACTTTGAAAAAAAAATTGGAAACAATTTTTTTTAACATAACAATAGGAAACATTTTGTTTAAAATTAAAAATTCTTATTGAATTCTTTTTCGGGAAATTAGAAAATATCGAGTTGGATAGCAAAAAGAAAATAAATAATAAATAACAATAAGATAAGTGATGATAAAAAATCATTCAATGATTATCAGAAACTCACGTGCTAGACAGTAAATTATCATCTGCACATTTGATATCAGTCTGGGAAATAATTTCAATTTATTATTAGACTCAGGAAATCAGTTATTGACTTATCAATTCGTCATCGTAATAAAATAAAAGTCATAAAGTTTCAAGAAAAAAATTAATTATCTCATCAAGAAAAATTACATAATTAACAATCAATTAATTGACTAATATTTTTCAAAGAATTGCAAAAAATTAAATTTAATAATAACTAATTTATTAATGTTTTTCTATAATTAAAAAAATTCAATTAATTTAATTAAAAGAAACTATCCAATTAATTAATAACAACTGTTTGGTTAGAAACACACACACATTATTATTATTCAGTGTTTCATTCAGAAGAAATAATTTTAAACAACCTTCAATATTTTTCCTCAAATTTAAAATGCATGAAAAACAAATTTTGCAAAATTTTTCTTTGATTTATAGTTTCTATTCGTGTGATATAATTATCGTAATCGTCGATTATGTATTGTTTTTATTTTTTTAAAAGTAGAGAAAAAAACTCCATCCTTCAAACAACCTATTATTTTAAGTCTCATGAAATTCAATTGTAGGAAAATTCCTTCCTTGTCTTGAGAAAATTATTTTAATCATATTCACCTATATTTACCGGATCTTCAAGTGTTGAATAAATTAATATTGCGAGAGATTTTCGACTTATTTTATTTATTATTTTTTGAAATTAATTATTAAAACTGTAATCTAAAAACTAAATTTCGAAAACATTCAAAAAAGAAAACAAATTTTTTCTTCAAAAATCTAAAAACTAAATTTGAAGAAAAATATTCAAGAATTTTTTCATTTATAAAATCTTTCAACTGCAAATTACACAAAAAAATCAGATTTTCCAAGAAAGCTAAAATTCTGAATTTCAATATAAATTTATAAAATAAAAAATTGTGAAAAAAATCAAGAAAATACAATTTTTGCGTAGATGCAAGAATTGAATTGAAAAGAAAATCCTTTCCTGAATTCAAAAAATTCCGTTCTTCAATTGAAAAAAAAAATATTCTCAATTTTAGAATGAATTTTTCGATAAACAATGAACACGATGAATTTACGCTACACTACTACCACCATACAATAAAAACAGAGACACACAAGTTACCCACAAAAGGTACAAAACGAAATTTAACACGCATAAGGAAAAAAGAATTCAATTGCAAGAGATAAAAATACCCATGTGTACACACACACACACATATATACAAAAGCTCGAATGATATGAAGGAGAGGATTGTAGATGCCTCTGTGTGAGCGAAAGTTGGAAGGAGGTGACCGGACCTTGCTTCCATTTTCTCTATAGTAAGCACACTAGGCATGTGTAGTCATGCGATCAGTCGTACCCATAACCGCGGTACAAATACACAAATTGTCTAAAGTAAATTATTTTTCACCTGTCAATTAAAAGTGATATTCGCGTAAATGACATTAAAAAAAATTGCATCTATTTTTTTTTCTTTAATGTTTGTTCCTACAGACAACATGTGTAAATAATAGTGATAAAATTCTCTTCATTAAATAGGATTTGATGTTTGGTGTCACGTGTCATGTGATGTAAATGACCAGGTGTTGTAAATATATACAAAATACATGAACACATAGGCGTTTGTGTGTATATGTCAATAGTGTAATAACTTGTTTGGCGTTTAATATCAAGTTAGAATGGATTATTTTGTTACCAACTGAGAAAACAGCGCAGATATTATTTGACATATAAGCGGTAAGAAAAATCAGCCGGCGTAATAGTGTTTTTTTTCATTAAATAAAATTTATATTGTTGGAAAATTCTCCTTGCACGAAATATTTAATTTACTTTACAGTAAATCAAAAATACAGAAAAAATTTAAATAATGACAATTATAACAACAACAAAATTAATAATTATTCCAACTGACAATTATTTATATTATTATTTATATTATTTTTTTACCAATTATTATTATTATTGTTGTTACTATTATTAATACTTTAATTCATTTACTTACATTTATAATAATATAATATGTAAATAAAACAAATAAACATTATTCTAATTAAAAAATTATAATATAAAATTATAATTATAACAAATAAAAAAAATTGTTTAAAAAATTAATAATAATATTATGCGATAAATGTATGTATTAAAAAAATAATAATAAACTGAAAGAGAATGACAGAAAAACAATAGAAAATACAAACAATATCCAAACAGCAATGAACATAATTTAATAATGTAAAATATTTTTTGTTTATTTATTTAGAAGAATAAATGGGACGGAAGAATCCCTCTCGTTTTATGTGTAATATTTCTGAAAAATATTTTTCCAGTAAAAAATGAATAATGGAGAATAGAAAAATATTCTTGGAAAATATTATAAATGTAAAAATTTTCCCTAAAATATATTTTTTGTTTTTTATGGAGAAAAAATGGATAATTTTTTTATTGTATTTCGTTTTTTTTGATATAATATAGTTTTTTTTTCAATGAACACAAGTTCGCTAAAGTAAATATCAATTAAATAAATATAATATCGTCTTTTTTTCAATGAACACAAGTTCGCTAAGGTAAATATCAATTTTTGGGGAAATTTCTATTTTATCTAAAATACAATATGCCATCACCGGTCCAGAGGCTCTTATATTTTAGTATGAGTAAACGCTTCAATTGTTTTCAATGTCCCCGCACACACATTCCATTATTATGGCCTTTTATTATCCTTTCACCTATATTAGTTTTGTAGTTGTAACTTTCAAAACAAAAATAATTAATTACATACTCAACATTGTGTATACAATAATGTATTATATTTCCCACAAAATAATCATTTTCCCTCTTTTTGAGATAAAACTATATGAAAATTATATTATTCTTTTCTATATATACATATATTGTATATGCAAAAAGTTTCCAAAGGCACAAAAAGATAAAAGTTGAAATAAAAATAAAATAAAATAAAAGAGAAAAAATGAAAAATAAAAAAAAATATAATAAAATAGTCAACGAAAGATTTTGTTTAAAAAGAAAATATATATTTAATTTGTATATTTTCAAAAATTATTCAAAAATTATTATTATTATTTCCTCATCAATAAAACTTAATATTAAAAAATCATTCTATTTACACGGCAGGTGTTAAAAAAAATACGGCAATAATTTGTCAAATATTAAAACAAAAAATGTAAAATCGAATGTAATAATTCATGTTATTAACTTGTTTTTATACCAGAATCCTTGCGTTGGCGGTTTTTTTTGTGATTTTTATCTACATTACAAATGAAAGCTTTCTGTTTGAAAAGTGTTTAATAATCAATTTATCTCCCTCTGACATAATAATTCGTCTAGTTTTTTTTTTTTATGTATTCAACAGTAATTACCATTCACAAAAAAAGATGTTTTATTCGCAAAAATAAATAAATAATAATTCACCCCGTTTACCTTTCAAGTGTTATTATTATTATTATTATTGTATGTGATTTATATCAATCGGAATGTTTTTTGTTGCAAATACAATTACAGAGATAAAAGGAAAATAGTAACAAATAAAAAAAAATAATAGAGACAAATTAATTTTTGTGAAATATTTCATTGTAAAATTTTTGCCAGTGTTATTTTTTAATTTATTTTCTACTCAACAGGAATGAGAGTTAATAGTGTTTAATGAAAAATTTTTTTCTACTAGTTTTTCTCTTGAACTAATTAGAACTAATTAGTAATTAGTAATTAGTAATATTAGTATTAGTAGTGAAATTGGTGGTAATGTTTGTTTGTTTTTTTTTGTAGCCGAGGTGCAGAAGTGACGGAAAGTGAGAAGATTTTGAAACCGAGTGCAGCAAAAGAAGCAACAGATTGGAATCTCGAAACTTCTCGTGCCACGGATCGCTTATCAACGGTAGAGTATTATACCTTTTCCTAGCAAAGGACTTCCACTTGTCACAACACACAAAGTCGTGGAGTGCTTCATCATCGCCGGGCACAATGGCTTGGAAATTGTTTGAGGTTAGTCAGCTTTTAACATCGCGTAGCACGTATATTAAATAATACACCTGCATTTCAGACATTATTACTTTTACTTCAATTAAAAAAAAAAAAAATTATACGTAGAATAATATATGTAATATAATATTACAGTAAAATTTTATATACTGTATATTATATACTGTATTTTATATACTGTATACTGTAAATTATATTATTAATTTATACTATTATAATATATTATATTACATTATTATAATATATTTTTCTGTATACTGTACATATTATAATACATGTTATATATAATAATTATATAATACGTACACTTTCGTAATTATAATTTACGAAACATTTACTTTTTAATCCATGTTTTCCCCAAGCCAACGTTAATTTATTTATTTATGTAGAGAACAGACTTCTTTTACGTATTTTTTTCTTTAAGCTTTCGTAGCTGAAGAGATTGTGAAGCATTTTTTCTGCTCTTTAGAAAATCAACCAATTAAATCATTAATTAGTTAATTACTAATTATTAACTAATCACAATTATTTATTAAATTTTTCGATTTTGACATATTTTAATACTTAAAAACGACTAAATAACAATTACTGTACCTAGAGGTACAAGAAATTTATAATTCAAGAAATAAAATTTTCACAAGCATGGAGAATCGAACCCTGAAACCTTAGAGTCGCAACACGTGTAAATTACCACGCAGCCATAACGACTTGACGATAATAATTTTTCTTTTACTATTTCTTTATATTAACGGCAGTCTTTAGTAAAACGTATTTTCGTTTATTTTTATGAAATTGTTAATTAACGACTGTTTTTTATTTTCCAAGACGTATATTATTGAAAATTTGAAATATTCCAAAAAGGTAAAAAAAAAAACGCAGACGAATTCAAATTTATTCTAATCGTATAATTAATCTTTAATTTTTCCCAAACCATAATAGAAACGACAAGAGAAGATAATTTTCCAATAAAATAATTTACATTCTTTTTTTTTCTAAAAACATTAGACGCATTTTTGCGCAGTAAGTTGATATATTTTTGTCAGTGTATAATTTATATCGGCTATTTTTGTTTGCATGATTTTGCGTTCGTTATTATCAAAAAGAAGAAAAAAAAAACCACAAAACACATTTTTTATACACAAATTTGTGCGTGTCGTTATCGTATTTTTATTTTCCGCACATATTTTTTCTCACACTGAAAATAATGCATGCGAGGCATGAAATGTATATTATAATTTACGAAGAATCGAAAATTATTGATATAAATCGAAATTCACGGCATTTGCACGAAACGAAAATTCATCGTGAAAAAAAATGTGTCATATTATTATTAGTTTAGTGTCAGAAAACTGAAAAATATTTTCATAACAAATATCATTACGCTTTTATTTTCACAATATCACAGAGTGAAGTTTTATCTGGAAATTTATCATCTGGATTTCAAGCAAATAATAATATAAATAAATGTTATAAATTATATTTGCAAATTATATTGAGATAATAATTTTTTGCGCTATTATATTTATATTATTTTGGTAAATAATAATTTATTTAACTTTTTTTAAAAGTTAGTGTTTTCAATTTTTTTTTGCAAAGTCTCATTTTCAATATATAAATAACCGAAAGACTAATTGAGAAAAAAAATTATTTTTTTCCCCCTTACGTTTTAAAAAGGAGAATTCAAAAGTGATTTTTCACTCATCGTTTAATTCAAAGGAAAATCTTGAAAAAATTTTTCTCCCCTTTAAGCTTCTTAGTTTTTAGGTTAAGTACATGAAGGAAAAAAAAGACTCTTCAGACCAATGTAACGATAAATGTCGACGCTTTACGTCAACACTCTCTGCGCTATATACATTAACGTTTATCATTTTCGATGCGCGATAGTTTTTCCTTTATGCCCTTAAAAGGATGCTGAGGCTCTTTAAATATGAATTACAATGAAAATCGACTTTTCGTAATTCCAGACGAAATTAATAATTCAAAAGGTCAACTTTAAATTATAAAATTATAATATAATTAAGAAAAAAAATATATATATATTTTATGTATAATAAATTTGTCACACATCTACTCATTAGTTGATAAAAAATATAATTGATAAGACAATCATTCATTTTTGTGAGAAAAAATTTGAAAAAATTTTTCTCCAATGTACAAATTTTTTTCCCCTTAAAAATTGTCTTTTCAAAAATTAGGAAAATTGAAAAATAAAAATATTTCATCAGTTTACTGACACAACTAAATTCACACAATTTCACGAGAAATTTTCCAAAGAAAAAAATAAAAAAAAAAAAAAAAAA
>JUFY01023804.1:9674-33182 GCA_001855655.1 Leptopilina clavipes | reverse complement strand
AAAAAAAAAAAAAAAAAAAAAAAAAACAATGGGGCAAAAAGTGCTAAGGACACGTTGTGTTGATCTTTATTTTCCCGATCAGCACGAACGATGGCCGATTCACGCGGCTTCAAACCAATAAATCAATTGTGGAGTGTCGCATCAGGAGTGGCATCGTCCGACATTGATTCCGAGTGTCTTTACGAGGATATATCAAGTCTCTCGGGACCTCAGGATTCAGAGGATCAGTGTCCGCGAATTATTCCACATCGTGGCATTGAACAACAACGTGTTCGTCGCAGTAAAAGAAAAGAAGACGGACGTACAACTTCAGCACGACGAAAAAATATTAGCAACAATAACAACAACAATAATAATAACGGAACAAATCAATTTAATATTGAAAACGTATCCAGGGTGGAGGATAAATATGGAGTGCGCGGCAGTTATGGGGAGTCGTCTGGGCCTCATGCCGCATTTGATGCGGGCGCAACAACACTCAAGCTGACGAGAGGGCGAAAAGTTTCATCTCGATATCTTCAAACAACAACCACCACCACGACTACCACGTATCATCACGGGGGACGGATTCCCCGCTTTAGTTCTAGGCCAACGCGTCATCATTTTGCCCGCAGTCCATTCAGTAATGAAACGCAGGAAGAAGTACAAGAGGACGACGAAGCCACTCTTAGAGAGTTGCTTGTAAGGTACGGAATTCCCTTCCCCCACCCCTCAACCCTTAATTTACAGAATAATCATTTTTGAAAAAAAAATTTTTTTTTTAATAAACAAAAACACATCAATGTTAATACACTTCCTTCTTTTTTACACAAAAGAAAAAAAAAGGAAAAAAACACCTTTCACTATATATGTTTATAAGTTTATATACAATTTTGAAACACTTTTTATTATTCTAGAGATTGACTGTTCAATTGATGACATGTCGACTAGATTTCAAGAGTTTTGACGAATTTTTTTTTTTCATGAATATAAAATTAGCAAAACTGTTGCTTATAGGAATTATTGTAAATTTATTTAGAATGTAAGTATTTTTTTATTTGAATTTGAATAAATATTATTGTTTAAAAAAATATAATAATATTAATGCAAAGTAACTAATTTGTATCTACTTAATTGAAATTTTTTATCAATAATTGAAGTTTAAGTAATTTAAAATTGAAAAAAAAAATTTGTAAAGTTAAAAATTAAAAAAAAATTGAAAATGAAGAATATATTTCATTTTCTATCAATAATGTTTCACAGAGGAGATGAAAATGATTTTGAATATGAGTCAGTTATCACTAGTGACATGAAATGAAGCGACTTTTTATGACAGATACATTTCAGCTGACTCAACAAAATCATTTTTTTTCTTCTTGTTCTCTTAACGTAAAACTTTTATTACACGTTTATGTAAAAAAAAGAAAGAAAAAAACTCTTAAGTTATCTAGTCGTCATGTTCATTGCCTAATGGCAATAAAATTTGGTAACACACTTTGCTCGAATATACAACTGAATCTATTAAAAACAGACAAAAAAAATATATAAAATAAAACTCTGCGTCAATTAAAAAATCTGATAATAAATAGGGGAAATCAAAAATTAAAATTTAGTAATTAATTAAAGTTAATTAGGTATAGTAATAATTTTATTATTTCATTAATAATACTGTATTATATTATTAACAGTATTAACACAATAATATTATTATTAATCATACATAATTATTATTAAATTAATTAACAGAAGAATCAAATTTCAAAAATAACAGAACTATTTGTTTGAAAAGAGTATTTTCAAGATATTTTGGCAAACTTTGAAATGCATCACAACCAGGGTAGTTCGCTTTCTAAGATTTATATCCGTTAACGATTAAAAGCGTCAAGGCGAAATAATAATACGCAGAATAGTATAATTTTCAACAAAACTTTGAATTCAAAATAGTCAAATTTCTGAGAATCTCGTTCATTAAATTTACAAAACAAACAAAAAATGTTTCACATAAATGACAAAAGTTTTTATAAAATAAATAATATATTTGAAAGAAAATATGTGCAAACAAAAATATATATATATATATTAATCTTTAATCTATAGTTTAGATATTCTACAAATCCTATAATTTTTTTTTTCTTTTGCCAATATTTTATCAAAATTTTTAATAGAGAAAATTTTCCTATTTTTAATTCAATTTTATCATCTACTCTTGTAATTTAGATATAGTTTAATAGATTTAGTTTTTTTATAATCTAAAAAAATTTGGCATTAAAAAAAATTCGACAGACGAATCATTTAATGCGAGAGAAATTCTTTTATCTTTCTAGTTATTAATTATCTCTTATTATAAAGTTATTTCAAATAAAAAAGAAGAGTGACCTACGTACATATACTACTAATTGCAAAGCAGTACAGAAAAATTTTTTTTATACATTGTAAAAATTTTTGAGAGTTAAAACTAATGGAGTTGGGAGTTAAACTTTCAGAGTTAAAAGTCAGTAAATTTATTATTAATATTTATATTTAATTATTTAGAATACAAAATATTAAATATAATAATTAATAATATATATATATATAATTAATTATTTTTTAAATAATTTTTTTTCTTAAATTCCCTCTTCTGACTTTAACTCCCAAAGTTTGGAGTCCTTATAACTTCCCAAAAAAGTAAATTTTAACTCTTTATTTTTTTTTACGGAATTTTTTTCCTTTGGTAACGGAATCATTCTCGTTATGCACTCAATCTATATATAAGGGAATCTCAAAAATATGACGCTTATGACATTTCATCAAAAGAGAAAAACAAACCGCTGTTCTGCTTCTCATATACATGATCTCTTATATTCTAGTATGTAACCAGAGAATGCAATGCAAGGCTTCATGCCACGGCATCCATCATTTAAACATAAATCACACTCTAGAACTGTTCTTCGTTTTTTTTTTTTTTTATTTTTCTGTACATTATCGAACACATTCGATCATAACGATATTATCATACACTGATGATTGTATTTTTATATTACATAATTTTTATATTGGCTGCGGCGCTCGCAGGCTTACCACTTATTGCTCACTCCTTCACTTCACGACCATTTACAAATATTACATCACACAAATAAGTATTACTGTTTACAAAAAAACAAAAAAAATTTTTTTTTTTTAAATTGAAACAATTTGCAAAATTATTAAATTCAAAAATAATAAAATAAACAATTAATTTAAATTTATAGAATGATAAATTCATAAATAATAAATTCAACAATAAGTTTCATAATCCCCCTCCCCCACTTTTTTCCATTAACAAATAAATAAATTTTTTTTCAATAGGTAGTATAAATCCAAAAAATAATATTTTTTTCAGTTATTTTTTAATGAATAAATAAATCATTTTTCCAGTCATTATTTTTGAATAAAAAAAATAAATTTTTTTTCTAATTCAAAAATAATTATTAAATAAATAAAAAAATATATAAACTTCTAGTTTTTAGCTCAACATTTTAATTTGGCGCCAGGGGGCCCAAAAAATTTCTCTCGCAGATGGGGGAGGCGGTTGTTTAAAAAAATATTCTTTTTTAAAAACTTACATTTTCCCGAGAGTATATTATTGAATGACGATAAGTTAATGGAATTTCTATGTTGGAAGTACTCTTCAGAACAAAACATGAAACTTGATACAAAGAAACTTCCTATATAATGCGATTGTTATACTCGAATGAATAAATCAGACAATATTGTTTGTTTCTTTCAAGAATTCTACTATGACTATATTATGTACTATAAATTTATCGAGACATTTCATTTCGCCTCTTTTGTTTATTATTATTTCTTCTTTATTACATTTATTTTTGCTATTATTAAATTAATTTATATATACGATTTCTAAAGGGGGGGATTTAATGTGCAATAAATTATTATTTGTCTTATTATTTGTTTTTATCTTAAAAATTTTTCTCATTAAACGCATCAATTTTCTCTCAATTATTAAAAGCTTCTTTTCTAATTAAAAAGTATTATATGAACATTTACTTTCTTCGTTATTTATTTATTGACACAAACTCCCACATTAATAGTAATTAATTTAATATCACAAAATATGATTATCAGTATTAGTAAACTACATTAACAAATAAATCGAATAATCAATACAAAAATCAATTAATAAATAAACTAATTAATTAATCAATTAATGAATGTACTTTTTAATTAATCAGATAATAAAATTAATTAATTCATTATTAAATTAATTAAAATATTAACTAATTAATCAGTAACTAAATTTCTAAATTAAAAAAATTTCTAATTAAAGAATTCAAAATTTTTTGAAACTCTTCAAATCAATTCGAAAAAAAAACAGTAACTTATTTGTGTGTATGTTGCAATTAAAAAAAAAAGAAGAAAGAAATAAGGAGAGGAAAAACATATATCATCAAATCATGTGCTAATTTTTGTCAATTATTTTGCCAACGGTTCGTTCCGCATAAAAGTGATGGGCCATTCAAAAAAAAGAGAAAAAAAAAAATCAAAAAATTTCGTTTTCTTTTTCGTAAACCGAGCGAGGTGAGGTAAGCTGGCGGTGCGTCGCGCAATTATTGCGATGATGTTACTTTTAACTTACTTGAAAACCTTTTTTAAATATATTGTGTACTTTTGATTTTTTGTGAATTGGACAAGTCACTAAATTTTTGAAGAAAAAAAAAACAAAAAAACAAACAAAAATGCGAGGCGAATAATTATTCGCCTCGCATTTTTGTTTGTTTTTTTGTTTTTTTTTTCTAATAATATAAAATGTCAAATGAATTATAATTCATTTGACATTTTATATTATCTAATTTTTTGAACCACGACTGTGTTTCCAAACTAGGTAAAAGTTTACAGTGAGAGTGAGAGAAAGAGAGAGAGAATATAGAAGCAAGGGCGCGGTTGGTACGCGCGCCATTTACCTTCTACAACATTGGTTTTTGACTGGATGACAACTTCGAATATCAAAACAATTCAAATTAACAAGTTTTGAATATTGGATTAATGGTGGAATATCCAACATAACCATTTATGTTGGTTGACAAAGACAAAGATATTCTCGAGAAAAAGACCGAAAATCTGAAAATCTCTGAAGAGGAGTGAGAGAAAAAGAGAGTTTTGGGAAAGGAGTATTGAAGCTACTGTAGTTTCGGAACACAGCCATGGTCTCCCTACCTCCCAGGTACATACCGACATCATCACTGCTCTTTTTCTCATTTTTTTTTCATCTTTCTCTCTCTTTTCTCATTCACACACTTTATTATTCTAAATATTTTTCGTTTACTTATTATTCTTGTTATAATAATTTTATTATTATTATTATTATTATTACTATTATTATTATTATTATTATTGTTATTATTATTATTATTATTATTATTATTATTATTATTATTATGTTGAATTAATTTAATTATTATTATATTATTATTTGATATTTTTATTTTTTATATGGCATTGAAACCTCTGAACCTTAGGCACAAAGTTCGCAGGTTCCAGTGCATTGTGTATTTTTTTCTGTCTCTTTTCTCATTGTCACGTTTTTTTTTCCTTCATTGTTGTTTTCATTTTCATCATTTCTTTCATTTTTCCCTTTATTTTTTTTTTGCCTCTCAGTTTCATAATTATTATAAGTTGAAAAATTTCCTTTGATTATTATTTTTTGCTTGTGTTTTTTCTCGTCTCTTCGTTTTTCATTTTGTCATTTATCAAATTTTTCACTGCGCAATCCTTTCGATTCATTTCATTTCATTTCTGCTGATCACCCTTATCACTTTACACGCAATGCATTCAACAACCTTCTGTAAAACCTTTCATCCTTAATGGATCACATTCTGTATTATATATTATATATATTTTATTACTCTGCTGTGCACATCGGTCAACTATTTCCCAAATCGTTATTTATAATAATATAGAAAAAAAATTATAATTGCAATTTTCTTCCGAACGAGCAAAATTATTTTCTTGCAACCTTCTATTCACGTGAATAAAAAAAATCGAAATAAATAATATAAAATAATATGAATTTTTTTCTACTAATTTCATTTTCTATTTAAAATTTCCTAATATTTTTCTCTATTA
The DNA here is from genome assembly GCA_001855655.1 of Leptopilina clavipes. Classification (NCBI taxonomy): domain Eukaryota; kingdom Metazoa; phylum Arthropoda; class Insecta; order Hymenoptera; family Figitidae; genus Leptopilina; species Leptopilina clavipes. The sequence continues at coordinate 27,101 of JUFY01023804.1, read as the reverse complement.
AAAAAATTATGTTATTAAAATAAAATTACTGTAATAATTTATAATATCAGTTTTAAATAATGACAAAAAATTCTTTATCAAAATTCCAAGACATGATCCAATTTTCCCTTTGAAGTTTTTTTTTTGTTTCCTTTTTGCTGCTGTTTGCTCCTTTTAGCAAAAAAAAAAGAGGTAAACATTTGCTTTTGCTGCTAAAAGAAGAATCTTTTAATCCAGTGAGAAATTTTGCTTTTAGAAAACAATTCTTTCAAATACCCGGAGGTAGGGAGAAATCAGTTAATTCTACAAACTCCAAGTCTTTAAACATTGCTAATGAACTTAATTTTCTTTCAAACTGACAAAAATTTCACTTTTAATTGCATTTTTCTTCCATACATTTTAAAAAATATGAAAAATATTTAATTAATAAAAACAAATTAAAATTATTATTGTAATAAATATTAATATTAGATTATAATGGTAACAAATATTAATATTCAATTATTATTTGTAATAAATATTAATATTAATTATTTTAATGAAAATTAATTACATATAACTGTGAATAAATTATTAAAAAATAAATACCAACCCCCTTAAATGTTAAATTAATTACTAAATCAATATTAATAAATGTAATTTGCATCTGAATATAAACAAATTAAATCAATCAACAAGGAAATAATAATAATAAATGTGAATTTGCAATTAAAAAATTTAGTACAGCATCAAGTTAAAAAAGTTTCAAAGCAAAAAATAATTATAAATAAAAAAGAAAAATAAATGTAAAAATTTCATAGGCAAAAATCTATAAATTTTCAATCTACTATTTTTAACCCCTATAAAGTAACCAGTTTAAAAAATGTATCAAGAAAATGAATCACAAAAGTTGACAAAAAAAAAAAAAAAAAAAAAAAAAAACAACAACGAAATATCAGAACAATTTTTCTCGCATGGATCTATTCAAATCCAGTGTGATATCAAACTTCAAAGTAAAATTTTTTCAGTCTTTTTATTATTTTTTTTCCCCCTTTAGAATATATTATGTCTCTCCTAACTGAAAATAGTAATATAAAACTATGAAAATTGATTCTTTTGTCATTATTTGTCACAGGAATAATAAAGCCTCGTCTATTTTGCACAAATGTTAAAGTAAACGTTTCTAACGAAATAATTATTTAAGTAATATTTCTTTTCAAAAAAATATAATATTGGCAAGTATGAATATTTTCAATAAATATTCGATTTTATTCATCAGAATTAAAATTAATGGAATTTTTTAACAGCATAATATTTATTAAGCCGAATTTTCCGTTTAGCAGAATTTCAATTAATGGAGTTTTTCATTCGGCTCAATATTTATTTAACCAAAATTTTCGTCCATCGAAATTTTAATTAACAAAATGTTTTATTCAGCTGACTATTTATTTAATCGACTTTTTATTAATCAAAATTTCAATTTAAGAAATTTTTTATCAGCGTAATTTTTATTTAGCCGAACGATTTATTAAGAAAAATTTCAATTAACAAAAAGTTTTATTCAGCTGACTATTTAAGCAAATTTTTTATCAACATTTTAATTAACCGATTTTTTTATTTAGATGAATTAAATTCAGCCTTTCTGCCTTTTGGAAATTTAGCTAAATCGAAATTTCGACATAATTAATTTCTATGTACTGTCAAATTTAAAAACTGATGGATATTTGATAGAAATATAATTAATTTTTTTATACAATATTCATACCTGTCAATATTCTCTTTGATTCAATTACAACAAAAACTAACTAATAAATTATTTAAAAAAAGAAATACAAAGCTCAGAATACAAAAGCGAATTTTCTCTCTTGTTTGTAGATTTTATATATTATTGAATAAATATAGAAGGATGGAAGAAATATTCTCGCGCGGAAAGAAAAATCATATATAAACAAGAAAATAATAAATCATATCTTCGATATAAATCAGCCATAATATATAGAGATTTCTTATAGGGCTTCGTTCATAAAAAAAAGGCAAGCTTTAATCATTTTGCACACACACTTCATGCATCGTGCCAAGTAGGATATTTCTCTCGCGAATCTCGCTCAAATTCTTATTCCAAGTTTCATTCAGATTGATTTTACTCTCTTTTTCTTTTTTTTTTTCATTCCTTCTTTCTATTGCACAAAAACAAATAAAGAGAAGAAGAATAATAATAAAAAAAAACACACATAATTCTTGGAAAAATTCACCGTTCATTAGATTTCTGCTCTATTTCTCTTCTTTCTGAAACACTTTAATTTTATGTGCACAGCTGCAAATTCACCGTAGCTTTTTTTATCACCTCAATCACATAAATAAATATATCACATATACACGAAAAAAAAACCTATATAGACATGCTTTTAGTCGCATTTGTATTTTGTCTGTGTTGTTTTCGATATGACATTGTTTATGTACGTAAAGTCTTATATTGCTGCCGAGCTACAGAATAATGACTTTTTGTGACAAGTCTCGAAAAAAATTTCATATTTGACAATTTATAATTTTGTGAGCGTGATGTGTAAAATACACCACGTGACAATAATATTATTTGTCCACTAAGGGTCCAAAAATTCATTTGACAAAAAGTTCATAATAAAAAATTACAAAACCAAATAAGGAAGAAAATTATAATTATAATTGAAATATTATTTTTACATAATTATAATTATTTTAAACAAAAGAAAATTCCATTAATTAGAATTTTTTTCAAATTATATAATTATAATTAGAATTGCATAATTATATTATAGAATATAATACAGAACGAATAAAAAATACAAAAACAGTATTTAACCTATAAAAGAGAAGCTTCCACAATTTAGAATATAATTATAGAAAAAGGAGAATAAAATCTTTAAGTAAATAAATAAATAAAAACATTATAGAATATAGTGTAAAAAAAATATATTTGTATAACTGGAATAATATACAGAATATTAATATCAATACTAATAATAATATTCCATCATGGAAAAAAATATTTGATGAAAATAATATTGCAAAAAATAAATGAGAGAAAATAATTATTATTGAAAAAATTTTTTGAAGGCTCGGCAGTTTATCAAAGTGGAGATTGTATTTTTTGGTAACGTTTATTTATTTATTTTTTTAGAAACTAGCGAAACAATATATTATCTACTGGTCTTGGTCTATAGTGATTATATATAGTGTCGATGTTTCCGTATATTTTAATATTTTATATACGTATAAAAATATACGGCTACTGTATTTATAATTTATTCACGTATAAGGACGTGTATGTGTGTGTGTATGTTGCATAGTCTGCAGAAACAGGTCAGCGTTATGAGTATGAACTTGAGTGCCAAGCTGGACGAGCTGCAGCAGCGGGGTGACCGTCAGCTGGAAACGACTGTTGCCCTATGTGAGATACGCACGCAACTGCAGGAGCTGACGAAGAGCGTCGAGTCCTGTCAAAGCGAGGTCAGCGAAGTCAAGAGGGACATGGTCGCGATTAAGGTAATATGTATAATTTTCATTTTTAATCGAAAACATTCAATATTTCCCAAATTAAATTTTTTTAAACTACTTTTATGTTATTTTATTTTTTTGCATTTTTAAATCAAAGACATTCAATATATTTCACTAAAAAATTAAATTTTTCCACTTGGATGAATTAAAAATTCATTTTTTATTTATTTCTCCAATTTATATCTGGTACAGTAAAACCTTGAGAAAAAAAATCTAATCGTTTTTATATACATATATAAATAATATAAAAATATATAAAAATTCTGATATATAAATATTCGATAAAAAAAAAAATTCTCTAATAAATAAATATTCGGTTAAATAAAATTTTATGTTAAAAAAATGTTGTTTCTTGAAATATTTCACCTAGTAATGAAATTTCTAAAATTTCCTGTAAAAATCATTTGGCTAAACAAAATAATTTCAATTAAATATTCAGCTAAATAATAAATTATCAGTTAAAATATCTCCCGAGGAACAATTGAAGCGAAAAAGTTATTTCTACATAGAACAAAATTAATATAAAATAAAAAATAAAAAAATCCATTTTGAACATTTTTCTCTGTCACGAAATTAAATTAAATTAAATTCAAAATTGCAAAGTGTATATATTCGAAATCAATAAAGTGCACTTTCATTTACCCCTCGGGATCTGTTTGAGAGGTGTATAGTGTCTATAAATATTTTATAGTTTCACGTTTAATGAAACTAATTACCCATATATAATTGGTTATAAATTTATGATGAACTTTTTAATTGTAAATTTAATTAATGTTAAACTTTATAATTTCTTAGTTTTTTAATTTAATTGAAAGAAAAAGAAAATTGTGTATATGTAATTTTAATTATATTTTAAATATTTTAATTTTATTTTTTCTCGTCTTTTTTAGCACGAATTAGATACAGTGCAGCAGGTGAAGGAAGAAATAGAAGAATTACGGGAATATGTGGAGCGTCTGGAAGAGCACACGCATAGGCGAAAACTTCGACTTTTAGAACAGGTATTTGATTCATTATACCTTGTGGTAAAAAATATTTTCTACTACTACAAATTTTGTTTTGTAATTTGTAATTTATTTTGTATTAACACTGCTTTATTTTCGTTTACTTCTTTTTAAGTTTATTTAAATCAAAATAAACAAAAAATTATACTTCTTAAATAATAATAAAAAATTATAATTATAAGAAATGAAAAATATTATTAATAATAATTTATTTTTACTTTAGTTTATAATAATTATTTATTAATTATTAATAATCTAATTCATTAGTTATTAATTAAATTTTTTTAATTAGTTCGAAAATTAATATTATTTATAAATTTTTTGTTAATATTTGTTTTATTGCACAGTTACTTTATTATCTTTCTCTCACTGTTTCAGATTCTTGTTTTAGTTACCTCAGAGCGGAAATATTTGACATATTTTACTTTTTAATTTTATAGTTTATTTAAAATTGTAACAAGCAATCATTATGTTATTAGTTATGTATGTTATATGTTAAATAGCACTTTATGTATATTTTAATTGTATATACTTTAATGTTTAGATTTAATCGTTATTGTTTATTGTTTATACTTAATTGTTTACATTTTATTATAACCTTTAATTTATGGTTTAATTTATAATTTAATTTATAATTTAATTTATAATAACTTTGAATAAATGATTTTTACTCAATAAAATTTACATTTGATTTTTAAATTATTCGTTGATTTATTTTTTACATTGTATAGTCGTACATTAAAAAAATTTATTTATTTCTCCCCTGAAAATCCCAATGAGTTTAAAAAAACAAATAAAGACATTTTCTAGTAGCTAATGACAAAAAAGGCTTTTACAAAGAATTAAACCAAGTTTTTTTCTATTGACCTACTCTTAGAAATGTTAATACCAGAATGATTTTTATCATCGTAATGACCCCGATTGTTTATCGAGAAAAACAATTAAAGAAGCAATTTTCGAAGCAAGTATATTGTAAAGAAAATTAAACGTTAATAAAAAGTTACATGTGTAAATGCACATGAATAAAAAATATATGTATATGAAAATGTAATATAGAAAACTAAAATAAGTATATTACGAAAAAAAAGGAAAATATTACATTTAAAAAATCGTAAATTCAAACAAAGCCAAATTAATTTGTACTAATATTTATTTTATAGAGAAATAATAATTTTAATATTGATGTACGTTATTTATCCGCACATTTCATCATTTCCTTCAATGAAATATTAATTCCAATTTGTAAACGTGCACACCAGTAATTTCTGTGCTTTTGTGATGATTATATATACACACAAAATAACGTACACGTATATTAATTAAAATATCTCTTCTTCTCTTTTTTTTAACAAACTAAACAGAATTTATTATTTTATTTATTAAAGTATTATTGGATTTATTAAAAAAAAAAATTTGCATTTACATAGTATGAAACATCATTCATTATAAAGTAAACATTTTTCTCCAATTATCAACGAAAAATGAATTAATTATTTGTAATATTTTTTACTCTCTTTTTAGAACTATTTTATGAATAAATTTTACTCTATTTTTATAAAAATCTGTGATTTTATTTACATTTCGTTTTACTTATTTTTTAATTTATATTCTGGTTTGAATAATTGTTTTTTTAGTACAATTATTTATTTTTTAATTATTGATATTTTTTTTATACTTTCTAAATCTAAATTCGTAAAAATTTTAACCAATTTTGAATTAGTGACTGAATTTTTGCTTTTTAATTAGTTAAAATTTACTAATAAATAAGTAGGAATTTTTTTTTGACTATTTATTGGTAAAATTTAACTAATTCAAAAGCGAAAAATCAGTTACTAATTCAAATTAGTTAAAATTTTTACTAATTTTCAGATTCAGAGAGGAGTAATAAATAATTATTTATTTTTTAATTTACTCGTTTTTATTAATTTAATTACTTATTTATTAGCTCAATTTAATTGTTTAATTTGTTTATTAAATGTAAACAAATTGAGCACTAAACAATTGAATTAAATTTTATTTATTCATTTACTCAATAATTTAATAATATACAATTTATACTAGTTTTATGAATAAAAAAAAATGTCCAAGAATATTTCGTTAACTTTCGTTAATTTAATGTTTATAATCGTAGAGAAGTGAAATGGAAAAAAATAATAATGAATTTTTCTCTATTTCAGGGGTTGACGTTTTTCCTCTCGTATGCTATACTAGCAGCGGTGCTGGGAATGCTGCAGTTCGGATACAATACTGGCATCATTAATTCACCGGAAAAGGTATTTTTACATGCAATGAAATACTGTATACACATTGACCTAACCAATAGTGACCAAAAATTATTCTTAACCAAACGTTAAAAAAGTAGAAAGTCAACGAACAAATGATAATAAAAACCAGAACAAGAAAAAAATGATACATTCAAAATAGAAGACAAATTAAGAATGAAACAGATTTTCCAGAATAGAATTTTCAATATTGTTTTTTTTTAACTTCGAAATAATTAAATATTAAATAAAATAAATAGGTATTAATACCTAATAAATTAATATTTTAATATTAAATAATTAAATAAAATTTCCAGTCTTGTTATTGTTAATTTCGAAGCAATTAAATAATAAATAAATTTAATAATAGTTATTAATGTACATAAGTACTAACTACTAATGATAAGTAAGGAATTACTAAATATTAATAATAAAGCAATATTAATAATAAAGTAAAAAGTTACTAAATATTAATAATTATTATTAAATAATTAAATATTAGTACCTAATAATTAATAAATAAATATACTGTAACTAAATATTTAAATATTTCAAATATTTCCTCGTCAAGAATTTATCCTTAATTTCAGAATATTATGTTTCACTATATATTGGAAATATGAAAAATCTTTAGTGGTGGAAGGAGAGAAGGGGGGTGATGGTGCTGGTCGTATAGAATACATTAAAATGAGTAATTTTTCTCCACAGAATATTGAGAGTTTCATGAAAGATGTACATAAAGCGAGGTATGGAGAAGACATGTCAGACAGTACAGCTAACAATTTATATTCACTGGCAGTCAGTATATTTGCCATCGGGGGAATGCTTGGAGGATTTAGTGGTGGAACAATTGCTAACAGATTTGGCAGGTTTGTCAATTATTAATTATTAATTAATTATTAAATTCAATATATTAAATATATTAAATTATGCAAATTAATTTAAAAAAAGAAAAATTTATAACACAATTTTAAAAATTTAAAAAAATAAAATAAAAAAAAATTAAATTTTCTTTTTTTTTTTGTCTCTTTACAGAAAAGGAGGCTTATTGCTAAACAACGTGCTGGGCGTCGTAGGGGCATGCCTCATGGGCTTCACAAAAATTGCCCATTCTTATGAAATGTTGTTCTTTGGCCGTTTTATCATAGGTGTGAATTGTGGTTTAAACACATCATTGGTTCCAATGTACATATCGGAAATAGCACCATTGAACCTAAGAGGCGGCCTAGGCACGGTGAACCAGCTCGCTGTTACGGTGGGCCTCCTAGTCTCCCAAGTGCTGGGTATCGAACAAATTCTTGGTACAAATGATGGTTGGCCTGTTCTATTGGGACTTGCCATTTGTCCTGCCATTTTACAACTATTACTCCTGCCAATTTGTCCAGAATCTCCGAGGTATTTTATTCTTGTGATCATAATTAAGCATCCACTTTTCAAAAAAAAGACATATTTCTATACACACTTTTCAGTAATCCACAGAAACCATTGTAAGTAGTTTAATATCAGCTTTAGTATTTTTTTTACTTTTTTATCCACATTGTTAAATTTTACAGGTATTTTTCATTTATTATCACGAAATAAGTTCTTTTATTGTTTATAATAGAGTATTCCACTTGTTTCAGTATGCGCAAATAGTTACTCACTTTTTATTTCCAATATATTAATTTTTCTATTAAGTAAATCCAAATTTTCTGTAATTTCTACTGTTGATATAGCCACACAGAAGTAGATTTTATATTTTTTTTCTCTCTTTTGTTTATAATTTGAAATTGGTATATTGTCAAATGTATTTTTAGATATTTACTTATAACCAAGCAATGGGAAGAGGAAGCAAGAAAAGCTTTAAGAAGATTACGAGCTAGTAACCAAGTAGAGGAAGATATTGAAGAAATGAGAGCGGAAGAAAGAGCTCAACAGGCAGAATCGACAATTTCAATGACTGAGTTAATATGCAGCCCAACTTTAAGGGCGCCTCTTGTCATTGGAATCGTGATGCAACTTTCGCAACAACTTTCCGGAATTAATGCCGTAAGTGTTAAATCATGTTAAACTTCAATATTTCACAAAAATATTCATTTTTCCACAATGTAAATTTTACTAATTTTTTTCCCATTTTTAATATTGTAAATTTTACTAAATTTTTTTGCGCGTTTATAAAAAAGAAGAGTGCAAGTGCCCTTTAATAAATATACTGAATATGCATTGTTATTTTCTCTTCAAGGTATTTTATTATTCAACGAGTTTGTTCATAAGCTCGGGCTTAACGGAAGAGAGTGCCAAGTTTGCGAACATCGGTATAGGATCAATTATGGTTGTAATGACGATCGTTTCCATTTTCCTCATGGACAGAACTGGGAGGCGTACTTTACATCTATACGGTCTTGGTGGCATGTTTATCTTTTCCATATTCATCACAATCTCCTTCCTCATAAAGGTGAGTCAAGAAATTTCAAAATAATAATTCTTCCACTATATATATATATAAACAAACAAAAAATAGAAGCAAGAACAATTTTATTTTTTTTTTTGCTTTTATATTGTACATTCAAGGCACTTGAATCAAACTTACACTGTTTGATGAATTAAAATTAAAATTGTCGATTTACAATTTGACGAAAAATTCCAATCGAATTCCAATTAATAAAAACGTTTTAAAAATCATGGCAAAATAATTGCTACAGAAAATATTCGAAAATGGAAAATTAAAGAAGAAGACGAGTTTTTACACACCAAGAAAATTAAATTATTAGTTAATAAATAAATTTATTGTAATAAATAAATTTATAATAAATAATAAATTTATAGAAAATAAATTTATAATAAATAAATTTATTATCAATAATTTTCTAGTCCAAGAAAAGCAATGTGCGATGATTTTAATTCGAGAAAAAGAATAATTGTCGAGAATAATAAAGTTTTGAACCTGAGAATAACACCTGTGATAAAAGAGACAAATAAATCTAGTAGATATATAAAGAATATAATTTGAAGAAAAATCGGTTAGCGAAATAAAATGGCTAAACTCATAAAAAGTAATTTCACAACTGCCAAGTCTCAAACTCTGGCAATCTTACCTCAGGGACAAGAAAAATATATATTATTGTATATATTTTTCAGCTCGAAAGGATTACCAAAGTTTTTTTTGTAATATTTGCAGTTAACAGTTGTGAAATGACACCCTCAGGGTTGTATATATATATAAGAATTCACTTGTGCTTTTACACTGTACATCAATATAAATATGTATTTTGAAAACACAATCAGAAGAAATTATTGTCTTTTCTATAAATTCAAAAAAATGGTTTATTTGAAATAAATAAACAAATTTTCAATTCAATTTACTATATAAAAATTTTTTTTTAAACAATGTACAACCTTCTTTAGGTTAATTAATATTACTTTTTGTTCAGATTAATAATTAATCAATTGATAAATTAATTATTGATTTGATTAATTATTCCATAAATAATTAATTTATTAATTGTTTAATTGTTAACTAAAGCAAATCAAATTTGGTTCGTAAAAAAATTGTGCAATTCGGTTCACAAATATATTTTTTTGTTCATTTAAAAAAAATTAATAAATAAAAATATAATTTTTTGTTTTTAATGACAATAATCTCGTCTATGTTGTACACGTCCACAATGGTGCGTGGTTTAAACACTTTGTTCACAGCGGGAGAACAGCACTGCACCGAGAGTGAGAGACTATCACCGCTGTAATTTTATATATCTTTATTCATCAAAATCTCATTTTAATTGCCTCCCAATCATTCATTTAATATTAAGTGTTCCTCCACCCGCATGACACCTAAATTCTATTTTTTATTCTCTTTTTTTTTCTTTTGTCTCATGTATTTATTTATGAACGCTCATATCTTTAGCTATCGCACAACACTTTGCCTTATGCAAAAAAAAAAAAAAGAAAATGATCTCTGTTTAATTATAATGCAAAATTATACACCACTAATTATTATTGTTAATATTATTATTATTATTATTACTATTATTACAATCTCAATAGCACGAAATATTTCATTCACATTCCAAGAATATTCCTATAGTCGAGGAATATTAAAATGTCCGACCTTTGAAATGTTCCTAAGGAATATTCCAGCAATATTTCATTGGAATGTTGGAGGATTATTCCATTTAAATATGGGAGGAATGTTTGTTTTGAATATTGCAGAAATATTCGGTTGGAATATTAGAAGAATATTTAATAATTTAATTTCTAATTTTTCTTTTACTTTAAATTTTTATCATTAATTTTGACTATCTATTTTGATTATTAATTAAATATTTCTCCAATATTCCAATGAAATATTCTTTCAATAATCCTATGAATATTCCCTAAATATTACAATGAAATAATTCTTCAACATTCCACTTAAATATTTCTGGAAAATTCTTTAGGAACATTCCAAAGATAAAATAAAATTCCAATAATAATAATAATAATAAATAGTAAAATAAAAAATAATTAATTTTTTTTGTCTGCATTTAAAGTTTACTGTATAAATTGTACGTTTTACAATACAGTACTTGCAATATTTACAATCTCGATTATTAAAAATGATCAATTATCAATAATTATAATTAACGTTCTTGTGTAATTTGTAAATTATTTTCAAAACATTTTTCATTAATGCACAAAAGCTTTGCACGCATGTTGATTACATTATGTTATGTGATTCTTTTGATTTTTCTCCCCACCCCTTACTCCCGTTCCCCATCCTCCTTTCTATCATCTTTGACCTCTTTCGTGACTGTCTGGAGGAGATAATTATCTGACATTCGTTTTATTATCAACTTACGTTCCATTTAGCTCAAACCTGTTACAGGATTTCATTCACACTCCAGATTTTCCATTATATTTATTGTATAGGTCGCGATGATAACAATGATTCGTTCATTTTGTGAAAGACATTACATATTATAGAATCGTGATATTAAATCATTGATTGCATCTTTGTATGAACTTAGCATTATATGTGATACTGTTTTCAATTTTGTTTTCATAATTTGAAAAATGAATATTTTCGTGTCGGGTTTTATTTATTAGAATTGTTATTATTATTATAGGTATTATTATTATATCAATTATAAATGTAAAACCTTAACGTAGACGCGTGTTAAATTTATAAACGCGTAGTTATTTAAAATATACATAATGTGGTACCACACACTTTATTGGATAATGACACGAAAATCTTGTTACAAATTCATTGAAATGAAATATTAAATTGAAATACACACGTTTCAGGGAAATTTATTTTTATCTAATTAAAAAGTCAATCATAAATTTTGACTGTTCGTATAAAATTTAGCGAAAGGGTTAAAATTTAAAAACCAAACGTTTTGTAAATTAATTATATTATTAAGTCATATTCATTTTGTTTCTAAATTTGTAAATCTACGATAAATATTATTTATTTACGATTAACAATTTTTTTATTTTATTTAAATTTCTAGAAGTAATTTTTATTTATATTTTTATATCATTCTTTTATATTTTATAAATTCTGTTTAAATCTTGAAATAAATAAATTCTCCAAATTGTTGCAAATATTTTTCTTTGCAAAAATGGAAAATTTATTTCTTTCTCAATTTAAATTGCGTTTAAATATAAATAAATTTTCAAAAATTGTTGCAAATAGAAAATTTTTTTCAATTTCTTTTTCTAAATGTAAACTGAGCAAAAAATTTATATGTGAAATACTTCTTTTAAGTGGAGCATTAAGAATAGTGTGTAATCTGAAAAATTCAAGATGTACTCAAATGTCAGTACACTAAAGTGGAAAAGGCCATAAGGGGTTTTAAATGTGTTGTGTGGAACGTGTTCACGGCAAATAAGTAGTATCATACAATTCTCAAAGGAATTTTTTCGCGAAATGGAATGTTGCGTTTCCTGCTTTTAAAAGCCTTATCCAATTTCATAGTGGCATGTCTTTTCTCAAAAGATTATTTCACGTGCAATAATATATATTATATCTCCAAGGACAAATATTACAAAAAGGCAAAAAAAAATATATATATTATAAAAATCATTCATTTCTTTTATTGCTCGTGATACATGAAAAATACTTGAAAAGATTTTTCTATTTTCAATAATACAGAAAAAAATTGTTTTTTGTTGATATTTTTCTTTCTTTCTAACAAAATAATTAATATTTTTTATTTAAAGCAATAGGAATAGAAAACCCACAACTCTTAATGAAGTAAATTAATTTCTTTTTAGGGAATTGAAATTTTTCTAATCAGTGAAAAATATTTTTTAATCGTTTAAAAATATTTTAAAGCGATTAAAAAATAAAAATATTCTTTGACTAATTAAAAATTTTTTTTAACCCAATGAAAAACATATTTTCAAGTGATTAAAAATATTTTTTAATCAGTGAAAAATATTGTTAAAGTAATTAAAAATATTTTTTGAACAATTAAAAATATTCTTTGAGTAATTAAAAATATTTTTTAAAACCAGTAAAAAAATATTTTTAAGTAATTAAAAAATATTTTTCATATCAGTGAAAAAAAATATTATTGAGTAATTATTAAAAATATTTTCTAATTAGTGAAAAATATTTTTTTAAGTAATTAAAAAATATTTTTTAACAACTGTTAATATTTTTAAAGTGCATTGTTTAAAAATAATTTTTGAAACAATGAAAATGTTTTTTTCCTTAAAAAAAATTCTTTTTGAGCAATTAAAAAAATTTTTTAAACCAATTAACGATTTTCTCTAGCGCAAATAACAAATGATTTCACAGCTTACGAGCATCGAGTTAAGTATGATACAACGATGCACATTCTGCTATTTATCACTAACACTTTTTCACCTAACACATAATGACTTGTGAGAAAAATATTTGCCTTGAAAACATTTATTTTCTTAAAAAAAAAAAAATGTTTTCACCGTCAAAATTAAATTTGCTTTTCAATTTGAAATAAGAAATAGTATAAATAAATAAATAAATTAAATTCAATAACTAAAGAATAATTTTTCTCTATTTATAAAGAAAAATAATTAAAAAATGGTTCAAGAAATATATTTTTCTTTAAAGAAAAAAAAAACAGCAAAAATTTTTCTCGATGCAGGATTTGAGCTGCATGTTTGCATGTCTATTTTTTTGAATTATTTTTTTTTTTTAAAAAATAGAATGAGTTATTATTTTGAGTTAAATCCTGAGGCTCCTCCAGCTGCTCAGGAAAGAAGAACTCAATTCTACCGCCTGATAGGAGTTTTTTGGTTACGTACAGGAAATGATTGACTGGATGTCCTATCTCTCAGTGGTTTCAACGCTCAGTTTTGTAATGTTCTTTGCTGTGGGGCCTGGTTCAATTCCATGGATGATAACAGCCGAACTTTTCTCCCAAGGACCAAGGCCCGCAGCCATGTCCATTGCTGTACTCGTCAATTGGATGGCTAATTTTGTGGTTGGAATCGGTTTTCTCAAAATGAAGGTACAAAAGTCAAAATTTGCTTATTATGTAAAATATTACAAAGAATTTCATCTTTGTTTATTTTATTTTTTTCACTTTCTCTCAGACTTTTTCATTTTGGAAATTTTTTTTTCATATTTTTCTTCAGTTCTTTTCTTTCAGAATAATTTTGATTTCATTTCGGATAATTTTGCTTCAATAATTATTATTTTTTTATTTCTGTTCCATTTAATCTGAGTTTCGTCGAGTAACTTTCGGTTCAATTTTCTCTTTTTCTGTTTTATAATCGTAGAGAAATAAAATTAATTCTTGTTTAAATTCATTTTCAAATTCTTTAATTTCACCTTTTTTTTCAAATACTAAATTTTTGAAAACGAACTAAAAAATATCGTTTTGCAGAAATATTAATAAGAAAATTTTATTTTTTTCTTACAGAGTGCTCTCGAAAACTACACGTTCCTGCCGTTCAGTGCATTTCTAGCCATCTTTTGGATCTTTACGTACAAAAAGGTTCCGGAAACGAAAAATAAAACCTTCGAAGAAATTTTAGCATTATTCAGGCACAATAATGGCAGGTATGTTTACAAAAAAGAACCAAAAATCAAATACACACCAAATTCCTACAGTAATAAGGCAGTGGTCCCTTAGATATAGAAAAAAAGTTTTTTTTTTTACAAAATTTTGACTTGCATGTGTGGCAAAATTTTAGAAAAAAGAAAATTAACCCAGTATCTGCCAAGTAACAAAAAATTGACAAAACGTAGAAAACATTCCTTTCTTTACTTTTTTTTACCATGAAAATTAACAATTGATTCTTATCTTAAATTTTCAAATCGAAATTAGTTTTTTTTTATTAGCTAATTAAATTGCAAATCTTTTACTCATTGCTGACAAAAATACAAATTCACAAGTGAAAAACAATTTAACAATTTGTAAAAATTACAAATTTATTTACAAATTTTACAATTTAACAATTTTTAAAAAATAATATTAAAAAATATTTTTCATATCAGTGAATAAAGGAATAAGTTTTTTAATTAATTGAAAAAAGTGATAAATTATTTATCACTTTTTTTCAATTAATTTGAAAACTTATTCCTTTATGCTTAAAATGCATTAAATTTTAACTCAAAGTTCAAAAATTCCGTCCAATTTTATTCAAGTTATTTCCACAAAAAATTAAATCAATTAACATTAAATTATATTCGTAAAAAGATTTCATTATACTAACCAATAAATAAAAATTAAAATAAAAAAAAAACAATCTTATTAAAGTTAAAATAGAATAAACTAAGTTTTTTTAAGGGGGGAAAGCACAAATTTTGTATAATTAAACTCAAAAAATATTTGAGAAATTCTTTTATTTTTATGAAATTAAAATAAAAGCATTTCCTTTAGTACATTGATACAATGATATTATGAAATGAAGATACATTATCAGGTCTAATATGCGTGAAGAATACAATAAATATTAATAATATTGATAAAAAAATATCAATAATAATAAAAAATAATAAAAATAATTATTTATTTATTTATTTAATAAAAGAGTAGAGAATATTGATCTTATTTACCGAGTGATAAATTCAAACAATATTTATTTATTTACAGCAATAAATAATAAAAATAATTATTATTATTGTTGGTAGTAAATTTTCAAGGTTTTTAATTATTTTTATTATTATTTATTATTATTGTCTTAAATAACAAAATAATTTTTATATAAATTCAAACTTATACCTATCAATTTTCGAAAAAAAAATTATTAAAAAATTTCAAACTACTAAAAATTATTAGTTTCTTTGAAAAACATTTTCGCAAAAAAAATTACGCTGATTAAAATGTATCTTCATTTTTTATTATTGCTTTACACAAAGTACCAAATGAGATTATAATTTGTGTTTATTGCTAGGAACGTTGATTATTCAACTATTGGACGATGAATTGAAAAGAACTTCTCAATTTATAAGAAATCAATTATAAACGAAAAAAATATCATTTGTGAAGCATTGCCAGATTTATATACAAGACTGCACATTTTGTGCTTCAATTAAATATTAACTGAACTGTAACAAAAAAGAATCGACACTTAGTTCTATACATTTAAAAATCATTATAAATATTTGTTGTTCAGAGAAATTGATGAATATCGCAGTTAAGTTTTTAATGAGATTTAAGAAGAAAAAAAAAGTATTCTATTTTTTTTTACATTTGTTACACAATAAAGGAGTGTCATTATTGTGATTTACCTTATACGTGATTATTAAGTATGTTATTTAAGGATATTTTTTTTTATGAATAAAATCAATTTTTTTAATCACTGCTCAAAAGAATTAATTATTATTTTGACAAAAAAAAATTGTAAATTTTAAAATTTTAATAACTTTTTACTTAGCAATATTTGTCAGGAAAAAATTTTTTTATTTATATACATTATTAATTGTTTTATATCTGAATTTTTTTAGTTTATATTATGTAAATAAGTTTCTAATTATTAATATACAACACATTAGACATAGTATTTACAGAATTTAAATTACTGAGTGATGGTAGAAAATATATATATGTATAAAAAAATTATTTAGTATTTAATGCATGAATTTGTATTTCATATATATATGAAAAGTCTGACAATGGACTTGGCATAAAAAGGCTCATGACTTTATGTACATAAAATATTATACATAACTGTAAGAATAAAAAAGCAGGGAAAATATTGCAATTAAAAATTTAATAAATAATTGCAAAATCCATTGTAAAGACTTTATATATATACAAACTATTTTTTACTGACAATTGTTTCGTTAATAAAAATAAAATTCATAATTTTTTTAACAATGAATAATTGTACAATATTGGGTACAGAATTCGTCATGTTAAGTTTTTTTTTCTCTTTTTTCATATTTATATAGGTTATTTAATCCACATATAATTTCTTATGTAATATTATTAAATAAATGACTATATTGATTCATTATCTTTTGTTTTCTTTATTATCCTCTGTTTGAATTGCTTCTATTATTCCTCGTAAGTATTTATTTTTTTCAGTTAGACGTACATTGCATGGAATGACAATTTATTTTCCTTTATGCGTTGTTATTATTATTTATTTAATAATTAATTTTATATTAATTAATTTTTTATAATTCTCCAAAAATTATTGGGAATGTATTCTAATTTTTAAGTATTATTTAAATTTTATTTATTTAGTTTATCTTTATTGGCATT
>JUFY01023803.1:25404-45812 GCA_001855655.1 Leptopilina clavipes | reverse complement strand
ATTATAGGTATTATTATATTTTTTTATATTCTAAAATTGAAATATTGTTTAATTGTTATGTTATAAATCTTTCATTACATTATATTACATTGAATTATATTATGTTTATTTATATCATATGAAATTACTTCATAAAATTAAAAAATATACATATTTTTTAAATATATATTATATGACAGACATTTTATTTTAGATAAAAATTAAAATGAAAGGAGAAAGAAAGTGTGGTTGGGGAGTGGAGGTCTTTCTCCTTTCATTAAATATATATTTTGTTATTGGCAATGTTTTATAAAAAAATTGTAGAAAAAATTATATGAAAGGAGAAAGAGAGTGTGGTTGGGAGTGGAGGTCTCTCTCCTTTCATTTAAATATATTTTTATATTGGCAATGTTTAAAAAAAAATTGTAGAAAAAATTATATGAAAGGAGAAAGAGAGTGTGGTTGGGAGTGGAGGTCTCTCTCCTTTCATTTAAAAAATTTTTTTTTAATGCATTATATGACAAAAATTTTGGATGGAAATTAAATGAAATGAGAAAGAGAGTGTGGTTGGGAAGTGGTGGTCTTTCTCTTATCATTTATTTATGTATGTATTTTTTTAATGTATTAATATAATTTAGAAAAAAAGAAAAAAATTTTTTTAATTTTTCTATAAATATATTTTAATAAACTATCTCAGGATGTGTCCACAATAGGTTCTTTTTATGTCCTTACATCGAACATAACATAATAATACAAAGAAATCTATTTTATTTTTATGTTATGTTAGACGTCAGGACATAAAGAAAGCCTATTGTGGACACATCCTTAAGTATAAGATGTAAATTTAATAATAAAATTATTTTGTCTTATGAAGGTTGCTATAAAAGAGTAAGTCTGTTTTTTCCGAACATATATTGCTTATATTATGTATTTTCCTGAATGCAGTTTAAATGCACGGAACAAAGTAAATAAATGGCCTGCTAGCCAAATAAATACATTATGTTTTATGATTTAATTCGATGCACATTGACTGATGGAAGTATCGTACTGCTACGCCACTGAACGCTGAACACACTGAATGGCATACACGTTGTGTTTCGAAATTTTTTCTCGGCAATTGGCATTACTGCTAACACACTCCTGTTCTCTACGTCACGCTACTCGATTGTAATTTTAATTGTGGACTCAGCCTAAAGTTCTATTCATAATTCCATATTCACCAGGAAAATTTCCAGACTTAAGGCATTAAGGCGCATTTATATTTCCAATGATTTCTTGTACCGAGTTTCCCAGCTATGCAATTCAAAGTTTTTGAAAAAATTTGTCGCGGGATTATTAAAAATCTCTCTCGACTAATACAAATTTGGTAAATGTTTATAATTATTAAAAAAAATTAGATAATTAGTTTAAAATAATTTTCGCTAAAAAAATTCTTTTTCGTTAATTTGCAATTCGTTTAGAAAAAAACTATCAAATTATAATAAAAAATACGAAATAGGAATAATTATTCCATGAGATTTGTTTATAATATAAATATCAAAAGAAGAAATACGTAAGGGTGAGTTCAGAATGGTGGAAAATTGCACAAAGGAAAATTTCAGTCTTAAAGTTTATATTTATTTCAATAATAAGTGTTTACATAATAGAGGTATTTTAACAATGAAACTAAATTCCTTGCTCAAGGAATTCCTCCAGGGTGTCCACTCACCATGGCCTCTTAAATGGTAAAATATTCGCATCTCGAACGTTATGTGGCTTTTTTTTTTAATTTTTTATAAACTAATTTCAATATTAATTAACTTAATCTTTACACATGCCACAATCAAGTTTAAAATCTTCATTTACTTCTTTTTTTTTACGCTTTTCTTTGGGCTCGACTCGTTGCTACTTCGATAAAAACCCACAAAATAAATTCTGGCACCATTCTTTCATCATCAAATTAAGAAAAACAATAATTTTTTATTAAATTCTTGTCAAAATTTTTTCTCTCTTCAAATAATATTCTCCTTAGAAAATTATTTCAAATTTTAGAAAAACAAAGAATTTTCCACTACGTTTTTATATTTAAAAAAAAAAAACGTAAATCGTGACAAGAATTTAATTTTTTTTACGATTCTTTTTTTCATGTAGAGAAGAAAACAATTCCATTTTTTTGTTTTTTTGAAGAATAATAAAAAGAAACTTGAAATTTGTCGACAATCTGTTAATCTTAGCACATAGCCTAAAAATTATTATAATCTAGTATTACAAAAAAAAAAAGAGGAACAAAACAGAACAAAAAAACAATGTACATTTATATGCTTAAAAAAGAATCGTGTTTTTTTGATATTTTGAAAACTTCAAAAAAAAATGTGACGAAGCAAAAAAAAATGCTTGAGACAATTTTTTTTTTGAAAATTTGATAACAATGACCAAGCGTTTAGTCTAATTAATAGGCACAGTAAAATTACGGATACTCGTTTTTTTCTTCTTCTTCTTCTTCTTTCTTTTCATGTTCTTTATTTTTTTTGTTGATTGTATTAAGACGTTGCTATCAGGGAACAAAGAAAATGTTCCAAAAAACAAGAAAAGAACTAAATTATTATAAAATAGTCGATTTTTTTTTTATTTTTCCGAAAATACAAAATTTCTAATTTTTCTAATACAATAAATTATTGTACGACTTTGCAAAAATTTTCAAAGAAATTGGAAAATTTTCAATATGAAGCAAGAGAGAAAGACAATTGAGAAAAAAAAACGATTATCCTAAATTTTCAATCTTAACTAATTCTAGAAAAATAAATAGAAAAAAAGCCTTTCTTTCGAGTGCCGTTAATTCTACTAAATTCTATTTTCCATTTTTATATACAAAATAGAATTTTTAAACATTTTTCTTTTGAAGGAAAAAAAAGAAATTAACCAGCAACTCCGTCGACGTTTTTTCTTTTTTATTTTTTTAATAAAGCAAATAGCTCAAAAAAATTTACTTTTTTTTTATCTTCAAATATCAAATTCATTACAAAATTAATTTTTCATCAAATTTAAAAAAATATGTTCGCTTTTCAAAAAATTTGCAAAAATCGGGCCGAAAATTTTTTATGAATCTTCGTTTTTTTTGAAAAGATAAAACGAAATGAATTTGATGTTTGAAAATAAGTTAATTTTTTTCTTTTTATCAAATTCGGGTATAAAAAGTGACTCGACTTTCGATATTTGTGCGATTTAAAGTTCCCTGATATCAGCGCACTTTTTGTTTTTTTGTTTTTTCTTTGTTTTTTTAACAAACACCAGACGGTACAAATATCGTTAGTTTCACTAGTATACATTGTGGACAATTTTTTTTTTTTTTCCTTTTTTTTTATTTCATCATTATTAAGTGATCGCTGTTTATTCGCAAATATTCTACTTAAACTTAGTACTAAACATTCTTGCTCAAAAAAATTTTTTTCTTTTATCTCGATTTTAGCTCTTAAAAAAAAAAATTGATTCTCTTTCTCGAGTTGTTGCACAGAATTCAGCATCCAACTCGACGTTTACGTTCAAAGCAAAATTTATCTCACGCAGTACAAATCTGAAAGTAATTTTTCGCAATTGTTAAACAATTTCTTTTTTTTAAACTTTATTTAATTTCACGATTTTTATTTTACTTTATTAACAAAAAAAAAAGAGAGAAAAAAACAAAATCAAAAGCGAAAAATAAAAAATATCCTCTAAATATTTATATAGAGCAGAATTTTACATAACGGAAAAAATTTTTTACATTTAGACACAAAAATTCTATTAGAAAGAATTAATTGAATGAAAATTTAAATTCAAAACTTTTTCTTCTTTTGGAAAAAATAACCAATTTTACTCACCTAATATTTTTCACAGAAACGTATCCTTAACAGTAAGAATCCTACTTAGGATAGATCTGTAAAAGAGTAAAAAAAATTTGTTTAATTATCATTTTAATAAAAGAAGAAAAGAAAATTAATTAAATGGTTTTTCATAAAAGTGGGAATTTTACTTTGAAATAAAAAATTGATTTTTGGAAGAAAAATTAATAATAATTTAACTCACAACTGGGAGCAGCTGCAGATTCGAATCTTTTTTGAATTTGATCGTATGTAAATTTAACAAATGATTCGTATTGTTCAGATAGTTTCATTGTCAAGATCTGGTCATATTCCTCTCGGATTTGTACTTCTTGATCCTTCAGCATTCGCTCGCAAATCAAACCAACCTGAGAATAAAAATTATTTACTTGAGAATAATTATAATAAAAAATTATTTATTTGAGAATAAATTATAATAAAAATTTTTTACTTGCGAATAATTATAATAAAAATTAAATACTTGAGAATAATTATAATATATTCTTTTTCTATTAGAATAGAATAGAATAATTTTTTTATTATATATATATTAAAAAATAAAAAGTAAATTAAAAATTATTTAAAGAAAAAACATGAAAAAAAAAGAATTGAATGACTTCTTGCCTGTTTGAATGTGAAAAGAGGTTTCTCTTTGCATGATGTGCTATTACTGTAGGCGTTTGAACCGCAACCAGATGGACTGGAAGGATTTGATGAACCCTCCATATCTGAGAAATCGCCATTGTTGCCTTGAGGATTAAAATACAATTGTTTGCGTCGGTGCAATCGGCGGATTTCCTCTCTGATGTTTGCTGCCATTTTTTCTATAAACAAATTTCACATTTTTCTTGCAATTTTATATAAAAAAAAATTGTTTTTTTTAATTATTAATAAATAAATAAATAAATTGTTATCAAAAAATTTTTTTTAAAATTATTTCACGTAAATGAATAAGAGAGAGAAAAAATTACTAAACTCAATTAAAATTTCGTCAAAGTAATTGAATTTCAATTTTTCATAAAAAAATAAAATAATAAATTATTTTTCAATGTTTCCAAAACATTTTTTTTCCAAAGAAATTTGGAGAAAATTTTTCAATTATTAAATTAATAAAATCTCCAAATTTTTTAATTCGATTTTTAATTACCCACTTTTAAACATTTTTTATATATTCAAAAAACTTGGGCGTAATTGAATAAAAATATTTTCTACATTTGCAAATTTTCGTATTTTAATTTTTTATGAAAAGAAAAAAAAGGGGGTTTCTTCTGCTAGAAAATACGAGAAATTTCGTGTATTGGACATGAAAAAAAAAAATAGAGAAAAAAAACGAATTTGGAAATAATAGTGGACTTGGATTGCGTGCCCGTAATATAATCTGGTTGGGATCGGAGTCCGTTAGGGCATTACCATATGATTTACGTGTTCCCCTCCTCAAAACCCTTAGGGATCGACTCTTGTATTCACTCTCCCCCCACTCCTCTCATTCTCCTTTTCACTAAAAAAGGGGACACTAAATACGGGTTTTAAATCGCCCAAGTGGGCCAAGCCCCTGGCCCCAATGATTCAAGAAGTAAAAAAAAAAGCAGAAAAAACCCGAAAAAGCATTAAAAAAAAGAACACACACAGGTATATATATATATCTATATAAAACAAGAGAAATGAATAAATGTGAAATAGGAGGAAAAATGGCCGTATTGAATAATTACCAGGCGTCAATTTCTGCGATATTTCACCGAATGGCGATGGATTTTGTGTTTTGGTAACGCTTGGCGATGAATTGCCAGGTGAGACGCACATTGGAACGCATCTTCGTCGCTTGTTTGGTCGTCCGTGGCTGTGCACCGGATCAAATTCCAGAGATCTCTTTAGGGTGGCACAGGCCATTTTTCTTCTTTAACCCGTGTGTAAATGTGAAACTAACACGAAGAAAAGCACCCCCGTATATGTATATATTACACTTTTATTTAATACACACACAAGGGACAGATGACACGAGACGAATTTTATCAAAAGAAAAAAATTATCACCGATATTTGATGGAGAATTTTTTTTTATATTTTTGATAAAATTAACGAAATTGTCGGACGTTACTTTTTCTTGTTGCGTTTCTTTTTTTCTTTCTGGATTTTATTGAAATACGGGACAAGGATGCACCAAAACAAACACTGACGAGGTAAAAGCAAGATGGCCGAACTTCACTGCCCGTTAGCGAGAGAACGACTGTGTGTACAAATGACGAGCTAGCACGAATGGGCAACCATCTTTTCTTTTTAGTTCCCAGGGTGTGGTCACTTGAGAGACGTTCACTATCCCTACTCAGGGTTGAATAACTACCCTATACAATTTTTTCTTTTTCTCTTCTGTCTTCTTTTTGTCACTCTTTCTGGTTTGAATTATTTATTTAATATTTACCATCTTTGTAAATTATATTCTAATGTATTTTCCGTTTTAATTTTTTGAAAAATATTTTTTTTCACAATTTCGTGAATAACACCTTTAAGGTGCTTTTTCAATGCTAAATTTACAGGACGATGCGCGCGCGCATTGTTTATAATAACTACCCAACCCTGATAGAAAAAACATTTTTTTTTATTTTTCGGTTTTTTTTGACATTTCAATTAATATTGATAATAAAATTAATATTGATAATTATTAGATAATCAATCATTAATATTTGAATATTTGAAATTTTCTTTGCTTGGATAAATTAAATCAGAAATTTAGATATATTTAATAAGTGGCATTTTTTTGAGGTTATGTTTCCCGTGACAGCTTTAAAAACAAAATTGTCAAAATAATAACATGCTTCTTTTTTACAGTTTTTTACGTTTTTTTTCGTTTTTCTAATGTAGTTCTTTAAGTTTTTATTATAATTTAGTTGTAAGTGTTTTAATAAATTTCATTTAATGGCTGCTATCGATAAAGTGAAAATTCTCGTTCTAGGCGATTCCGGTGAGTGAAAATTTCATTTTTTGTTTTTAGAAAAAAATCCACAGGAATTCTTTAATTTGTAAAAAATAAATGTTAACGTTGGTTTTAACACTATTCAAAAAAATTTTTTTATATTACTAAATAATATTAAAGTTATAATAGATTATTTTTTGGTTACGTTTACCACGTCATCATTATTTTTATATGAAATTTATAATAATATAATTCTTTTAAATTTAATTATGTAATTAAAAAACTATTTCTTAATTACAAAGAAAATATTCCAAATGTAGATAAATAGTAAAAATTATTATAGAATAAATATGAAAATAATTTAAATATTTTTTTGGTTAATTTTTATATTAATAATTAATTATGCGTAGGTGTTGGAAAAACATCGTTAACACATTTAATTTGCCATCAACAACCAATGAATAATCCATCATGGACAATTGGCTGTTCAGTGGAAGTAAAATTACACGAATATAAAGAAGGAACGGCAAATCAAAGGCGTTATTTTATTGAATTATGGGACATTGGAGGCAGTCAAACTCATCAAAATACACGTTCGGTTTTTTACAACAATACAAACGGTAAAGTATTTTTAAAATATATATTAAAAATCGTAAAAATAAAACAATTCGATAAAAAAAAGGAATTTATTTCTTTCTTTTTATTTCAGGAATAATTTTAGTTCACGACATGTCGAATCGAAAATCACAACAAAATTTACGAAAATGGTTACAGGAAGTTTTAAATAAAGATGGAAATTCATTGAAATCAAAATCATTTGAGGATTTTGATCCTGAACAGTTTGTGGGTTTAACTCAAGTATGAAACTGGAAATAAAATTTTCAGTTATCTTTTTTTTCTTTAATTTGCAATAATCATTATTTATTTTGTTAAATTTTAATTAATTGATTTTTGAAAATACTTTAGAAAAAAAAAGATAAAAAAATATTCTCAATATTTTATTTTTATTTTTTGGTCACATATCTAATATGAAAAACAAATTTTTCAGATTCCAATTCTAGTTGTGGGTACAAAATCGGATTTAATGTCGCAAGTTAGATCGACGATTTACAGGAGATCGTCAACAATTGCCGAAGAATGTGGAGCAGATGAAATATATTTAGTAAGGAAAACGAAAATTTATAAAGCAATTTTCTTTAGTTTAATTAAATTAGGAATTTTTCTTTCAATGAATATAAAATTATATAAAAGAATATGAAAGGAAAAAATTTTTTATTTTTAAAATGAAAATAATTTTCATTTTTCTCAGGATTGTTTGCAAATTCGTTCACTAGCAGCTGGTTCGGGCTCATCAGTAAAATTGAGCAGATTTTTTGATAAAGTCATCGAGAGACGCTATTATTCAATGAAAGAAGGAATTAGTCCTGACAAAAGAAGAATAAATGCATTCACATCGGCATACAATCCAAAAATGTATCACGACGATTAGAGAGTGAGAGACAAAAAATTATTTCCAATTTCTATTTTTTTCATTTTTTCATTTTCATAATTTTTTCCAACAGATAAATTGGAGAAAAAAAAGAAAAGTGCAAAAAAATGCTTCACAGTGCATTTTATTTCGATCATTTTTTTCTTCTCTTGTAAATAGATATTTAGTGTAAATTTTTTTTATTGAAAAAAATAAATAACATCCCGGTTTTTTGAATTTCGCGCCCATTTATGTCTTTGTTCCGCATTTAATTCAATTCCGATGTTTCTTCGTCTTGTATATAAAATAAAAACAGATTTAAAATTTAAAAAGAATATTATTTAAAAAATCCCTTTTGCAATTTAATGTGAAATTTTGAGGGTTAATTGAAAAGAATTTTTCCAAGTGTGAAAATTATTTTCTATAACTTAACTTGAAGATTTCTTCTAAAATGTCGCAATTTTTATTACTCTCGCGTGTATCAAAAAGTGAGGTTATGTTATGAATCAAAAATATAATGAAGAATTTGCTGGCCGTTTTAATAATTATAATTATTGTAAGTTTTACATTAAAAATGATTTTTTAAATATAAATAAATAAAACAAAAACATTCATCTCTCTTATCATAGTTGAGACAGATAAATGTCAATGAATAATTAATTATTTTCATCTATTTTTGGAAATATTCGCTTCGGCGAAAAAATTCCAAAAATAGTTAATTGTTGTTATTGTTGTCATTGCTTTTGTTTTGTCTTTGAAATTCTTAAAATCTAACCTAAAAATTCTTTTGGCAAAATACAATTTTTTTATTGGGAAATTTATTATATATATTAAATTGTTTATTATTTGTTTTTTTTGTATAAATAGACAATTGTGTCAAATGTAGTTGCTCTTGAAGAGGATCTTCTTCATTCCGTGCAAGATGATGTTGCCGGTGATAACTATAAATATTACAGTTTAATGTACGAAGGAGTTGTGAAAATACAATTAATTTCTGAGTAAGTAAAGAAGGTAAAAAATTAGACTTTTTGTTGTACAATTATTTTTGTAGGATCATAAATTGTATTTAATTAACGAAAAACTCTTTTTAGGTTTGGAGATTCAGATATTTACGTTTCGCAAATAACGGCGAAACCAACTTACGATCCGAATAATTATTGTTTACAATCGACTACTTGTGGTGAAGATATTATTTACATTCCACAAAAGTAATTATTTCCATTATTTTTAATTTTGAAAAAATATTTCTTTTCATTTGTAAGTATTCTATGGTTTTATTATTAAAATATTTATTTAATTCAAATATTTCACTTAAAAATGTTATTACTTAAAAATTAAATTAAAAAATGTTCAAAAATTAATCAAGAAATCAATTTAAAAAACATGTAAGTAATAAATTACTTGATTTCTTGATTTGCTTTACTAAATTTTTTTTATTTAATTTTTAATAAATCACAAATTTTTAGTTTCAAAAGACCTGTTAGCATTGGAGTTTACGGACATCCATCACACGAGAACAGTCGTTTTAGGCTCTCCGTTTTTCAAGTTTCATTCTCCGAGGACGAGAATTTTGACGATCAGAGTTCATCGGAAATTGTTCGCAAAAAACGTCTATCGAAAGTAATTTAAAAAATTTTTATTATAATTAAATATTTAATTATATAAAATTAAATATTATATTTATATGTATATTAAATATTTTATTGTTATTTTATTTTATTATCTTAACAAACGGGTGAGACTGAAAATTGTTTATTTATTCCTTTTTTTAAATTTTAACTAAAGAAGCTTAAAATTAATTAAAGTTTTTACAGAAAGAATCTTCTTCCTTGATCATCACACTTTTATGGTCGCTGATAGACGTTCTGCTTCAATTACTTTTCTGACATTGAGAAAATTTTTTAAGAAGAATAGGAAAGACAGAAAGACAATAAAAATGTTGGAATACGAAACGGAAATGTTTCTCGAAACTCTTCACGAAGATGGACTCGTTGTCGTTGCCAAGTAATGAAATGAAAAATAATAGAAAAAACTTTTAAAGAAGCTAACAATTAAAATATAACTTCTGTTTTTTTGTATTAAAAAAAACAAAGAAAAAAAGAAAATATTTTTAAAAAAATTTGAAATTTTCTTTCTTTTTTATATTTTTTATTTCAAAAAATTTTTTTGTACATAAATCTTTTTTTTCCAGGGGCCTCTCGTTGGACACGGTTTTTGCCAATATAATACGCGCCTATTCGGATCCGAATTTTCTTGTTTTAGTCCTAGGAACAACGGATAATGAGGAAAATTATTTTCTTGAGAAACTGCTAACTTTTAACGTTCAACAAATGCCACGAGTTATAACGTCACAGTGCCTTTCGGATGAAAGGTTGATTATTATAAATTATAAAAAAGTAAAATTATAAATCGATCAATTTTTTTCTGAGTAGAGAGAGAAATTATTTCTTTATTTTGCCTATTTGAAAAAGAAAAATTTCTTAATCGATCAATTTTTTTTTCTGTGTAGAGAGAGAATTTATCTGGAGGGTGGCGTTTTATTCATATCGGGACGAATTTTGGTTGTGGATTTATTAAAAAAACGTGTTCCACTTCATTTAGTGTCGGGGATTTTAGTCTATCGAGCGCACAACATTATAAATTCGTATCAAGAAGCATTCGCTCTTCGTCTCTATCGTCAAGTTAACAAGGTACATATGAATTTTTTTTTAATTAAATTCTATCAAGAAGGAAAAATACAAGTTTTTCTCGATTATTAATTTTCTTTATTGTTAATGAATTTTAAAAAAAAATTTCAGACTGGATTCATTAAAGCATTCACCAGTTCTGCCTTATCGTTCACCGTTGGATTTTCTCAAGTTGAACGTGTAATGAGGACATTATTTGTTACAAAATTATATCTTTGGCCTCGATTTCATTCCACGGTGAAAAAATGTTTATCAAAACGCGAGGTAATCGAAACATATGTTTATTTTAGAAATTAATAACATATTATTTTTATTATACATAAAAGAAAAATGTATGTAAAATTTTTTATTTCTTATCAGAAAAAATACTAAAGAAAGCAATAATATTTATATATTTAATAAAATTGGTTATTTTTTTAGCCGGAAGTCGTGGAATTACATGTCTCGCTCACTCCAAAAATGTTGAGCATTCAAACGGCTCTACTCGACATTATGAACTACATTGTCAAAGAATTGAAGAAAAATAATAAATTTGTGAGTTTCATCAAACGAGTGTTTAAAGGAAAAAATTTACAACAATCAAATCAAAAATTTAATAAGATAAAATGAAAAAAATAGAATTTATTTAAAATATGAATAATATTTATATTTTAAAATTTATATTTTAAATAGTCTTTATATTTTAAAATTTATATTTTAAATAATATGAATATTTAAAATATAAATAAATTATTACCAGGTTAATTAATTTTACTTAAAAAAATAACACTGTCTTTTTTTGCTTACAGTTAGAATTAGACGAACTAACAGTAGAGAATGCAGTGGCGAAAAAATTTCACAAATTTTTGCAACAACAATTAGATCCAATTTGGCATCAATTGAGTCAAAAGACGAAAATTCTTATTGCCGACTTAAAAACTCTTCGATCGTTGCTGATGTAAGTGGAAATAATTTTTGTTTTAAATTCTAATTTAAAAAAATTAATTCTTATTAATTATTAATGTAAAAATAAAAAGGATGAATTAAGAAAAATTTTATTAATTAATTACAGGTGCTTAACACACGAGGATTCAGTTTCATTTTATGCAATGCTTAATAATTTACGGACAATGGATTATGCGATAAAAAGTAGCGGTTGGATGGTTTTGGATATTGTCGAAAGTATGTTTAAAGCGGCAAAAGCCCGTGTTTTCAATGAAAATAATGGTAATTATTTATTTTTCCAAATACTAATTAATTTTCAAATAAATCTATATTTTATAAAAATGAAAATATTTTCAAATTTTTTTCAAAACTATATTTATAAAAATTTTGATTTGTTGTTTTTTTAAGAATTCATGCCAGAATTAAATCCAAAATGGGATGCTTTATCGGAAATTGTCAATGAAATTCATCAAAAAGATGCAAAAAGGAGAAAAAATAATGATGAATCACCGCCGAAAATTTTGATATTAACGCAAGATTTTACAATGTGTACACAAGTGAAAAATTTTTTGACACGCGGTGGCGATGAATATTTGCGACGTTTAGCGCAGAGAAAATTGAAAATGAATAAAAATCAACAATTGAAAAAAACGGAAATTGAGTAAGTTGTATTTTTCAAATATTATTAATTAATATTATAAATTACCCAAAAAGTAATTGTGAATTAATTTAATTATGCTTGAAGATTAAATATTATTTTTATTATTATTAAATTATTTATTACTATTATTAAATTAATTTGAAAATCTTTTTATTTATTAATCTTTCTAGATCGAAAGCAAAGAAAAAGAGAACGGAGAAAATTGCGGAAAAAGGAGAGAAGGAAGAGAAAAATGATGATATTGATGATGAAATGAAAGAAGAAGATGAAGAACAATTGGAAAGTTATGTTTTAACATTGTCACAAAAAATCATCGATGAAACGAATTCTGAAAAATTACTTTATCAATCACAATTTGAACATTGTTCGCAGGTAAATGTGAAATTTATTTTTCAAATTTGAAAAATTATTTTTCTTTTCTAGCAAAAATTTTCAAAATATTTAAAATCTTTTTAAATTGTAATTTTTTTTAGATCGCCGATATGGATTTAACGACAATTACAACGGAAGCTCCAATTGTTGTTGTTCAATCGTTAAAAAAAGGCGGTGATTCAATGGCTTTGCAGAAAATTTTAAATGAAATTATGCCAAGTTTTGTGGTATTATACACGGCAGATATTTCCACTGTTCGACAATTGGAGGTAAAGTAAAGTAAAGTAAAAAAAAAACGAAAAAAATATTTTAATAGTTTTTTTTTTATTCAACAGATTTATCAGAATAGAAATGTTTCGTTGCATTTGATGGTTTATTTTCTAATTTACGGCGGATCAGTCGAGGAACAAGCGTATCTCACGTCATTGAGAAGAGAGAAGGACGCTTTTGAAAAATTAATTAAATCTAAAGCCGTAAGTTTAATATGATGCAAAAATTTTTAAGCTTCTTAAAAAAAAACTTGAAAAAATTCATTTTTTTTTAAATTTTGTTTAAAAATTTTATTTTTCTTACAGACGATGGTTGTGCCAGTGGAACAAGATGGAAAATCCGAAGATTGTGCCGCGTTTCCGTCAACATCATCAGACGAACCGTCGAGTACACGGCAAGGTGGCATCGAAAATGAAAACACATTAATTCCGAAAATTATCGTTGACATGAGAGAATTTCGAAGCGAATTACCGGCAATTTTACACAAACGAGGAATTGAAATTGAGCCTGTCACGATTGTTGTGAGTCAAAATTCAAAAAATTATAAATAAATTTTGAAAAATAATTTCAATAATAAGAAATTTAATTTCCACTGTAAATTTATTAAATTGAATTAAATTAATTAATTTCTTTTCAGATTGGCGATTATATTTTAACACCAGAAATTTGTGTGGAACGGAAAAGTATTTCTGATTTAATTGGATCATTAAATTCGGGAAGATTGTACAATCAGGCAATTGCAATGACCCGATATTACGCAAAACCAATGCTTTTAATCGAATTCGATCAAAATAAACCCTTCTGCTTTCAGGTATTTCAAATGACAAAAATTTAATTCAGAGATTTTTATTTAAATTCAGAAATTTTTATTTTTATATGAAAAAAATTCTTTTTTTTTGGGGGAAAATTTCTGCAAAATGTTTTATCTGTTTCTAATTTTACAGGGAAATTATTATGTCAGTAAAGATATGAAGAGTTCGGAAATTACCGCAAAATTGCAATTATTGACGATTCATTTTCCAAGATTAAAATTGGTTTGGTCACCGAGTCCTAATGCAACTGCTCAACTTTTCGAGGAACTCAAGGTTTTTAAAAGCAAACAAAAAAGTTTATTTATTAATCACAGAGGAAATTATAAAAAAAAAAATATAAATGAAATAATAATTTTTTTTGTTTTATTTTTAGAAAGGAAAAGAAGAACCGGATGCTGTGAGAGCGGCACAAGTTGGAATTGATTCTGAGGGAGATGAAAGAATAATGACTGAAAAATATAATTGCAACATTCAAGATTTTGTCGCTAAACTTCCTGGTGTTCATACAAAAAATTTACGCACTATTTTAAATAAAGGACATTCTTTGGATCATCTCATTCAACTAAATTTGGTAAAGAAAAAAATTAATTTTTGATTTTGTACAATTTATAAATATTATTACTAAATATAATCATAAATAAATATAATTAATAAATACAATTAATAAATATAATATTATTTACTTAATATTGTATTTATAAATATATTTACTTAATATTAAATTTATAAATATAATAATAAATAAATATAGATTAATAAATATAATATTTTCTAGGATGAATTGGTCGAATTGTTGGGAAATAAAAACGACGCGCAATTACTTTATCGTTCATTTCACGAAAAATTCAAACCCGAAGCTCAACCATCAACGAGTTCTGGACTCAAAAAACTTTCAAAAGTCAAAAGTCGAGGTTTATTCTTTAAAGGTAAGTAAATAAAAAAAAATTTTTTTCTTTGCCAAGAATGTAAAAATTATATTAATAATAATTGTAATTTATTGTTGAGAAAAAGGAGAAAAAAACTATTAATTAGTCGATTGAATAAAGTGTTTGTAAAATATGAAATTTCTTTAATTTTTAAATTACAATTTTAATTAAAAAAAATTTTTTATATTAATTTTAACTAAATCGATAATTTATTATTATTAATGTTATCATTAAATTTATTTATGTCCTATTTTTATTATTTGAACATTAAAATATAATATACACTTGTTTCAAAAACAAAAAATTTACTCAAATTGCATAAAAAAAATTTTCTCTAAACGTTGAAAATTCGAAAAATTCTTTGCGTGCATTTTAATTATAAGATAAAAAATTTGTTTTATTTATTGACAAATTTCCGAAGAAGAATCCTCATCTTCGTTGCAATTCGAGTCCAAATTATACAAAAACGAATCGTTTTCATACATTGGAAAATAAAATCTGAAAAGAAAAGTTAATTCTAAAATTAATAAAACAAAAATTCTTTTTTATTTATAATTTTTTTTTATAGAACATATTTTTTTTTGTTTTGATAAAAGTAATATAGAAGAAAAACAAATTTATTATTTCTAATATAAAAAACATTTACAAAAAATAATAATAATAATAATGAAAAGAAGAAATAGAAAAACTTACTCAGGTTGATCCCAAATTTCCTTGGCGGGCAATTTATAATGATTTTCCCGTGTTAAGTGTTCATTGAGCTGTTCAAAATTGCCATCGCAAAAAATGCATTTTTTCACGTGCATTTGCTTACGCGCGTAATTAACAATTTTCACTTTTTGATAAAAATTGAAATTACGCGTTATTGATTCAAAATTAAAGCCATGATCTTCTTTCATGTGATGCAAAACTTGATTGAAATCATTTTTAATATAATCGCAAAATAAACAATTAACATCCACATTCTCACTGCTCCAATCGGACCAATTTTCATCCTCATTGTCGCTACTGAATCGACTTGGATCTTCAGTTTCTTCAATCTGAAATTATTATTTTATTAGATTATTAAAATTAAAAAAAAAATTAATTTAAAATTATTAAAATTAATAAAATTTTAAATTATTTAAATTTAGATTGCCATAAATTTTTTTTCTAATGTGTAAGAAAGATAAATTCACCTGTTTTTGTCTCCAAGTGCAATGTGGCTCCAAATAATTATTAATGTAAAATTTATCATACGATTTATTACCAGGATTTATTCGTTTGTGTAATTTCTTTCTCATATGCTCCTTGAGAACGGCACGATCTTTAAATTGTTTTTCACAATAAATGCAAATTAAACTGGAAAGAAAAAAATTTTTAATTATTAATTATTAATTTAAAAAATGGTAAAAGATATTTTTTTCTGATTTCCATAAAAATATATTTAAATAAAGAAAAAGAAAATACCTTTCGATTTTATTTTCAATTTTATCTAAAAGTTCATCGATGAGAACTAAATTTTCCGTTTTTCCCAGTTGAATATTGTGCTTTTCCGATAAATGTTTAACGTATAAAATACGAGATTCGGTGAATTCTGTACGACAAAACATGCAACCTCTATGAAAAGTTTTATCACTTCTTTCTCGTAATTGTTCCTCTAGAATCCATTCCTTAAATTACAAAACATTTTTTTATTTAAATATTTTTTATTTAAAAATTAGAAAAAAAATTAGAAAAATTATAGAAAAACTTGTAAAATTTATAAAGAAGAAATAAATAATAGAATAATCTTATATTTAAATTTGATAATAGAAAGAAATAAAACAAAAAAAATCATTTCCTACCAATTTTTCTCGTCGCAATTCACTGCGAAGAATTTTATCCTCGGCAATGCAATCGGAGAGTAAAAAATAATTTTCATTTTTACTTTCTTTTCCATCTGGTGTGCAATCGCCTAAAAAAGTTGTGCAAAATTTTGTTAATGGTTCATCGCGAAATTTAACTCGCCAATAATGCACGTAACTGAAAAAAATGACGTTTCCTTTTAGAATTATATATATATATATTTTTTTTTCAATATAATGAACAATCGGAAAATAAATTCTAATTACCTTTTGAGACTGGCAATTTTATTTACATCGCCAATTACTAATCGATGTTCCTTAAAAATATGAGTGAGAAAATCTTTTTCATTTGTTGGCAGAACAAAAGTATTTCCGCACAATAAACATCTTGTTTCCTTTGGCTTATCATCTAATTCAATAAATTGTGACTTTAATTTCGGTTTCGGATTTTCTATATTTACTGAAACATTGACAATATAATTAACATTAACAATAATAATTAACAAATACAGAAAAAAATTAGAAAATTTTTTGAGGTTAGGAAAAGTTAATTTTTAATTTTTCTCCCTTTTTCCGCACAAAAAGACAATAAACTCACCATTTTCTGTCATTTTTCAATAATCTAGATAAATATGTCGTTATTTTACAACAAAGTGAAATTTTTCAACATCTAAAATAATTTTTATAAACATTTAAATAAACAAAATACTTGTCTGCTGCTGTCAAAGAAATAGCAGACGACAAAATGAAAAAATTTTGACAATAAAATATAATTCACTGAAAAGACAAAAAAATATAAATTAGTCATTGAAGAAGAAGAAATTGAAAAAGATGAGGACATTGAACAATTAAAATTTGATGTAAATTAAGAAAAAAGAAGTACAATTTTCAGATAAAATATTTTTATTGCATATGAATAAAACATTCCAATTTTCAAGTCAAGTCTTTTATACAAAGATAAAAATCTCTATAACAGTCTTAGCATTATTATACACACTTCTTAAATATATAATTATAATTCTGCAATTTATTTTTATTATTTACAAAGAAACGCAGTTAGTTTTTTCTTTTAAATTCCTAATTATTGACACATTTATTTGAACTTACCGCCGATTTTTCATTTCGTAAAAATTGGCAACACTTGTCGCTTTTACAGACAACTTCAAGTTAAGCTCACTTCATGTAGTTCTTTTCTTAATATTTGACGTTTCACAACTAAAATTGTTTTTAAAAGTTAAAATATCTAGTAAGAATTTAAAAAACCTTTGAATTGTGTCAATAAAACATTCAGAGTTATTAATATTTCCAAAGAAATCAAACATATCAATCAGAAAATCAAGTTTCATAAAAACAAAATCAAAAACGCACTTTAAGGTTATGTTATGTATCCACAAATTTTCTGTTGTTACGATTGTTTTTTCTTATTTACATTGAAAAATAATTGAAATAGCATTAAAATATGACAGAAATGTAATGCTAAACTACTAAAAATTGTACTTGGATATGTATTCCAACAAAATTCAATAATACCAAGAATTGCAAATTTCGTCACATTTGTGAAATTCGTACACCAAATTAAATACGGTAATGTATGATAATACCATACGTAAAATTGATAATGTAACGATCTACTGAATGCAATGCCAATAAAATTTGCCGTAAAAAATGGCATGACAAACAATTGTGCCAAACTACCTGTATCAAATTTTTCCGATTTACGCAATTGCAAATCAATATCGCGTTCAATTGTCTTTAGTTTTGCATACGACTTTAAATACTTGATCCATGAGGGAGCGAAAATTCCCAATGTCAATAAATGCATTATTAACAATGTCACGTGAAAGTATTTATCGAGAAAAAATTCCTCGGGTAAAAAACGCCAATTAACGGTCCATTTGTATTCAAAAACACGGGCAAAATCGAAAGCGCCAATTAAATAAGCTTGTGGATTTTTCATTAAAAATGGTAGTGCCAATAACACTTGTATCACTGCACAAACAATTAAATGCCATAAAGTTCGAAAAAATCCCAAATTAACGAGATAGGCGATTAAAAGTGCGGGGGCGAATAGTAAAATGTTCATTTTCACCGAAACCGCGAGACTGTAGAGAACACTGCCAAAAAACCATTTTTCATCCAAAAATGCATTGAGACTGGCGAATAATAGAATCACTGCAATTGGATCATTAAATAAACGTAGAACAAAAATTGAATGTATTCTATAGGAGGTGCAACAAATTAAAATTAATGCATAGGGGGGAATTTTTTTTGTCCTCGCGTAAATACGAAAGACAAGTGACAATTGAATTAAATAGAGTGCGGCGAATAAATATTGTGCGAGTTTCACATTTTCTCCGTGTGAGGTTATGTAGTAGAAGGCGGAAAATATGTAGACAAATCCAGCTGGATAGACTAATGGTCCAGTGTCACCTTTGAGCAATGAATAATCACTTGTTCCATTCAAAAAACCCTCGACTTCTTGCATATATGCACGCCAATCAATTTCCGTATATGGTACACGTTCAATGATGAAAATATTCAAAAATACCTCGAGAATGATAAACAGCATTGCCGGTAGGTAAAAATGTCGTGGATCCGTTGCTAGTGTTGTAATTTTCTCCCATTTTGGTAGTCTTTTCATTAAATTCGATAATTTCCAATTATTTGTTGATGTTTTGAGGTTAGAACGATTCTCCCTTCGCGGTGGTGCCATTTTTAATTCACTTCTCCTCCTTCTCCTCGAAATTTTCAAAAAAAATTGCCACTCGAAATTTGTCGATTGGCCAGGGTTGAGATGTTGATGAAATATTAAAAATCGTAAACCTAAAACCGGGTTTACAAATGTGCGAGATCTAAGGGTCCGCTCACATGGAAGATAGAGAAGGACAGACGATAACATTAAAGACAAACGACAAAAATAAAGACAATAAATAAATTTGTAAAACAAATAAGAGTAAATAAATAGAAAAATAAGACAAATTGAAAAAATCGGTTTCTTTCAAATAAAAAAGAGCAGAGGTATAAAAATTTCAAAAATTTATTTCCATTATTCAAAAAAGAAGAAAAAGAGTCGTTTTCAAATCTAACATTAATGATTAAGAGAGTAGTACAAAAATCTACTCTCTATAGATATATAATATATATTTATATATATTTTTTTTACACAATGAATCGCGACATCGCAAAAAAAACGATTTAAAAATTCTAATCAACATTCATCGGGAGATATAATAATTAATTTTTAAACAAAAAAATTTTTAAAAAAAGTCAATAACTT
Source organism: Leptopilina clavipes (assembly GCA_001855655.1). Taxonomy (NCBI): domain Eukaryota; kingdom Metazoa; phylum Arthropoda; class Insecta; order Hymenoptera; family Figitidae; genus Leptopilina; species Leptopilina clavipes. The sequence goes on along the minus strand of JUFY01023803.1, from coordinate 25,867 downwards.
CTCCCTTAGCAAAAAAAAAAAGAAAAAAAAACACCGTTTTCTTTTCTCTCATAAACATTCAAACATTCCTTATTCACTTACAACATTATCTAACATTCGTCTCTCATTTTTTTTTCCAAACTGATCAAATACAATGTACGTATAAGAAAATATTTTGTCAAACTAGCTGACATTACATCTTGTTTTAAATTTCTCGAACCCTTTCCCACCCATCTTTTTACATATATAGAATATTCTAATAAAAAAAAAGATGTTTGTAATGAAAATTTTGTCGATTGGACAATATAAAAAAAATTTCTTTTTTTAATCATCGTATTTCTAAACATTAAACATTATGTACAGGCATCGACAAAATTATCTGATTACAAGTTGGAAAAAAAATTTACTATAAATATCGACAAAGTTTGATAAAAAAAAAAACAGAAAAAAAACAAAAAAAATTATAATAATATTACTAATAATA
>JUFY01023803.1:0-25378 GCA_001855655.1 Leptopilina clavipes | reverse complement strand
AAAAAAAAAAAAAATTGTACTCTTATTTTGCGGTAATGTCAAAAAGATCACAAAGACCCTCATTTTCTCCGAGATTAAATCGATAATCACTTTCTCCTGGTGGTGGACTCAACCTCACTAAAGGTCCACAAACTGTAAAAAAAAAGAGAGAAAATAGAAAATAATTTAGAAATCGATTTTGAAAATTACAAACTATTTTACAGAATATCGAAAAAAACTCACCATCTGAGAAAAAATCGTCGCTCTCGTAATCCTGTTGACTGTAACCTGCAGAAAAATAATTAAAAAAATTTTAATAGTAAATAAAAAATAGTAAATAGTAATAGTAAATATAAAATTAAAATAAAATTAAAATAAATATTAATAAAAATAACTATACTATAAATTACTATAAATAATATTATTATTAAATATTAAACATACCGGTTAAATTGATGTCCCGCAATATAATTTTTGCGTCCGTGATATCCATATCGTCATCATCCTCTTCATCTGACATAATTTCAGTTTTTGGAATTTTTGGCGGCCTGGAGAAAATAAAGTTTTTCTTTGTAAAAGAATATTAAATATTAAATTATTAAAACTGTTACTATTAAAATAACTCCTAATAATGTCAAAAAAAAAAAAAAATGTAGCAGTAAATTTTTTTTTTAATATTTGTCTGATCTCTACCAAAAGAAAATTTTTAACTTCAAAAAATCCTCTTCCCCGAGAGACCAATTTTTAATTTACGCTCCGTGCAGATCGGAAGGGTGTATTTATCCCTTCCAAAGCGAAAGGAGCGGACATTAAGTACATTAAATTGTAAGTTGACAATTAAAATCAATTGAATGAAATAAAAATTTAAAAAAGAAATTCGGTCAGTAAATTACCTTCCGGCTTTTCTTTTATTAGGTTTGACATCCTCCTTTTTGAAATGATCCTCCGTCTCGAAATCGTCTTTATCATAATCATCATCGCATTTCACATTGTCCTGAAGTCTCATTTGAAGAAGATGAGTCTCATAATGATCGGCCAATTCGGGTTCAATCACTAAAACGGTGATTTCACCCGACGAACTTTTTAATGACACTTCATAATTCACGTTTACACTCTCGTTCACGTCCAACTAAAAAATATCGTAATATTAAACAAAAATACTCGAAATTTACTCGAAATTGGTTTTTTTAAATATTGAATTTTGAAGAAAAAATTAAATAATTAAATACCGATGAGTGATTTGGAACGGTGAGTTGTGTGTCCGTTGGTGCTTTAATTGCTACAATTAAATCATCATTGTAGATTTCCTTTAAATCCTCGTAAGACAGAAATCCAAACCTTTTGTTGGTCGAATCTGTCTCGACATTTTTAATACTCTGCTTTATCCATTGTGTATGTTTATCCAATAATTTCTCATGATCCTCTAATAATTTTATTTCGTCCTTTAAATCCGCAAGTTTCTCCGCAAGTTCCTTTGAATTGCATCCTGGACCAGCGCCCCTATTTTTAGAAAGAATAAATCAAAAAAATTAGCAAAAATTCAATTTTACTTTTATTTAAATTTTTTGTTTTGTTAAATCAACAAAATACTTACTTCCATTGAATACTGTTTTTACTTTTTTTCTCAATAAGTCCAATTCCCTCCAAAACGTTTGTTATATCATAAATTCGACGTTTTTGTCTGACCTCCAAAATATCCGCAGCCTGAAATTGTATTTCCCAAATTAATTTCAATAATCTCGCCTTATGCAATTATAATTAAAAACAAAAAATCGTCAAATTTTCTCATTTTCATTGCAAATTCACCACGTGTATTTTTAAACACTCTTGACAATCCAGATTTTATTCCCGAAAAGAGCGGGACTTACGTAAACAAATAAAATTCGTGTTTCGATTATGTATTCAAGATAGAAATATATGTAAAAAAACAAACGCATCGAACGAAAATGCTAAAAACTAGGACAATTTCTGTTTCGACAAAAAAAAATTCCTGATTTATAAAAGAATTTTCGTCGCGAGTAAAACATTTATATTAATTTTCATCGGGAAGAATTTAGGTTAGTTTTATACGAATGAATGGAAATTTTCACCTCTTTGTTCCCCGGGTACGCGAGACGTGGCGACGCTTATTTCAATCTCGCCGTTTTTAAATAATAAACAATTTAATCATCGTATTATATTGAAAATAAAAAAAAATGTCAAAGAATTTTCATGACACAGTAAAACTTGACATAGAAAACAATATTCTTTTCTTTTTTTTTTTCTTTCAAAATTTCCCGCAGCCATGTATGTATGTATATATATATAGATATATACCGCGCCTGTCTTTGCAACTTAACCTGAACAACACATTTTTTGAGGTTATAATCGTCCGCGACGAGGGTACAAAACACACCACGCAATTCATGAACTCTCTCACCACTTTTAAATCCAATACTCCATCCTTGGCTTTTTGTAGGAGGGTGACGAAACGCGTTGTCAACAAGCCGAGTGATTTCTCAAATCGACTGTGCTGATTATCTGCCATTTTTTACGTGACCGTTTGGGTGTCAAAAATTTTCAAAAGCTCCTCACTGACCCTTCGAAATTGCCGCACCAAGCTCTCACACGCCATCACTCGCGACATCTGGTCAATTATGTTTGAAAACAATGTGCGCGATAAAAATACGCCTTCATTTTTTTCAAAAAGAAAATATTCAGAACTATTTTTCCCCATTGTTAATTTGAAACTATTTTCAATTATCGAGATTGTCTCTTCTTTTATACATATATTTATAATGCAGAAATTTTTCTTTCGAGGAAAATTGACAAATTTCCTTTAGAATTTGAAAGCGTGGCATCTGATTGGTGCGCGACGCGAGGCGGAAAAATTCAAAAGGAAAAAGAATTTTGGGCCTATTAAAGCAGAATAAAGGATAGAAAAAGACCATTTTGCTTTGATGGCCTTTTCTCAAGTAAAGAATTTTCTATTTTCCTAATTGGACATAATAACAAAGTTCCTTCTACTACCGAAGAATATCTATATCTACCAATTGGGAGAATTAGATTTAATTTAAAAGTGAAAAACTGCTTTCTTGATTAATCGATAAATTAAACGAATGTTTAAATAAAGTTTTTGCCATAAGATAATGGAAAAATCAATAGTGAATTATAATGAGCGCCGAGGAGTAGGGCTTTGATTGGTTAAAAGCGACCAATTGCAGAACAATGTCAAACAGTGCTGGATTATTGTTGATTTGCACCCCATTTACAGTGAAGTATCAAAATTTTCTTAATATTTTTTTTCCTAATTTCAGATTAAAACAGATTTTATTATTTACTATATAGTTAATAAAAACTGTTTTTGACTCGAGATAATTAAAAATGAATCCAATTAATATTGTAAAATACAATTGAGGATGTGGTAAACAAAAATCACTTCACATTGTCTCTGTATATTATTACAGAATATATATTAAAGTATACAATAACCTAAAAATACAAAAAAAAAATGTCAGAACAAATCTGAAAAAAATGCGAAAAAGAAAGTTTACGTAAAATTGAAAACCTGTAATGTACACGCAGAATGAGGCGAAATTAATTGATCAAGTGGGAAAATTAAATTCACTCGTTGATGTTGTTGCATCGGGACTTGGACTCGAACTGGCCGAACTTAGGGTCTCTTCCTTGAGTTTTAAACCCTGATCCTTATTGTCCTTTTTGTCCTTGTTGCCTTTTTCCTTCTTCTCCTTGTCCTTGCCATGCTTATGATCATGTTTGTGCCGATGTTTATGTTTGTGTTTCTTCTTGTCCTTTTTCTTTTTCTTCCCCTTGACGCTGGTGTCACTCTTTTTGTGCTCCTCATCCTTCTTGAACATTCCCGGCTCAAAACCAATAGGTCCCTGTATTTCCGTAATACCAGGAAGTGAAGCCGAATTATCACTGTAAAATTCTTTCACCTTACCATCAATCGGTAATGGCGGTTCTTTAGTCTCACTCTCACTGCTTTTGATCCGTTTCACATCGGGATGCTCCAGTACAATATCTTTCTCGGGCGATGCTTTACGTTTGTTTGTACCCTCTGTTTCTTGTATTTCAGTCTTTACTTCCGTTTTAATTTCCCGCTCGGGCGTTTTTTCGACTTTTTTCGGCTTAAACAGCATCTCTAACTCCTTGATTGGGAGGCAAAGCGGTCGTTTTGAACCATACAAGGTATAGTAGAAATCCACCCAGTCGCAACGTAATTTCGCATCATGGGACAGTTCATTGTTGATTAATTCCCAGACGGTCTCGACTAAATCGGGTTTGTCGAGTGCATGCTTATGGGCACGTTCAAAGGGGGGATTTTCCACCAATAGTCGGACTAAACGATGACGCACGCCTGGATGTTTATCATTCTTGGCGATATTCAACAAGAATTGTAGATCTTCCCATTTGCCATCGACTTTAGTGAAGTCGACCAGAGCCTCAAGGGCCGCGATTCGTATATCAAGGAACTGTCCATAGGTGGCGTAGGCGCGGAATATGTGCGGATTACTAGGCAAATGGCCGTACTTTTGGAGAATTCGGATCACTTTTAAACACGCGACACTCACTGTGTATTTGTAACAAGGGAGAAGTTTCTCCAGATTGAGATGACGGGTGACTTCCTCAAGAATTGCTTTAGTGTCGATTGATAAAGACTCAGCGGTGATTGCCGTCTGGACACTGATTACCGGCGTGACAGTCGCGCCCAGTGCTTCGATCAAAGCGGCCCGGTAATAATTGTCCGAATAACGATTCTTCGAGTTGTCATTGTACTTAAACAGGTCCATCAGAAAGGAAAGAACCTCTGGTGGACAGATACCGTGCGCATTTCGCAGACCTGCCATTGCGACCGGAATTGTTTTCTGCAGGAAGTAGTGTTGGAAATTTTGAAAATTGTTCTGCTTGATAATGCGACGACATGAGGCGGAACCGAAGAGTTTGCGAAAAATGGCTAGCATCGCAGGTGGTCCGGCCCAGGTGGCGACCATTGCATTCGCGACCCGGGTGAGACAGTGCGCGGCACGAAGACGCACCTTGTAGTAGCAATGCTCGTTCTCGATTGTATCAGTGAGGGCTAATCGTGTCGCGGGTGTGGAATGATTCTGCAAGGCTGTTATCGCCTCCGTCTGTGCTGTCACGTCCCTCTCGTGACGCAACTGATATTGCCATTGATAGTCCGGTTGTTCGATTTGCACAGCCCTTAGGAGTGTCATATCGGGGTCTAGACGTATCCAAAGTACGGGCGAATCGTCCATTGCGGATAGATCCATATCGACTTCTTCACCAGTGCAAAGGGGAATTTTCTTCTTCTTGTTCCGTCGACTTTTACTATGGCAAGTGATGTCCGCCTTGGCGACCGTTCCCTCGATTTGCAAAGTGTGCTTAAACGGTCCATCGAGTTCTTGAATGTTGACCAATAACGGTCCGACGTATTTCCTGATGCCATGCTGATGAGTCGTGTCCTGCCGGATCTCCAATTCGACCGTGTTCCTCTTGCGATTGAACACAAAACTGAGATTAAATTTCGCGTGTCCACCAGTGCGGACCCATTGATCGATAAACACGGCCATGTCTTTGCCAGTGACGGTGAAAATTGCCTTGGTGAAGACATTCGTACTGATGAGCATGTGTGACCATAGGCCTGAATCGATACGCTGTTGGGCCGCATTCGCAGCAAGGGATAATTGTTTATTGAACACTTGGAGCAGGAGTTCCTGGCCGATACGATGCTCAAGCATGCGTATCACGAGATGCGCCTTTTTACGCAACACCTCCAGATATTTGGGCGACATTGTATGGAGATTTCGAATCGGAAAGTAAAAACCAGGATCGGGCGTTCTTGGTTGTGGTACAGGTGCATTCCCGGCTATTGGAAGTGGAGCTGGTGGTTGCGATGGATCGAGAATAATCCCTCCGAATTGCTCCTCATAACGTACGACTTCCATCAATTCGGATTGAATCCAGTCGCGGTATTCATTGTTTCCAAAGCACTTTTTTGCATACAAGCCCGTCAGGTAGGTGGAAATTCCTTTCGGTAACCAAGTGTCGGACCAATTTTGCATTGAGATGAAGCACCCGAAGAATTGTTCGGCGATCGCTTGGGCCATTGCACGTTTCGTGAGGTACACCTGATCGATTATCGGCGCCGAATGCAGGAGATTTGTGTTGAGAATACTCATTGTCGCGTAAGCACTAATGTCCTCATCCAATTCGTCAACAAACACTTGCTTGTAACACGAATATGGATAGCGATTGGAAAGTGTCTCCTCATAGAATTCAAAAGCCTCGTGAACATATTTCGCAGAGACTTTCAACGATGGTAGCAATTGCGGTAGACAGAAGTGGGCAACCTCGTGCATATTCGGATCCACATAGACCTCGAATGGACCAACTGCCATGGCAATATTGGGAGCGCTCGCCGGTGTATTTAACACGTAGTGATAGGTTTTGCGACGCATATCGGGCGTGTATATTGTCTCCACAAGATCGCCACAAGAAATGGCGATCATTGACACATCGACTGTGAATTCAAGTTTCCAGGTGCATGGCTCAGCGAAGGAATCGACACAAGGGAACCAGAGGCGTGACGAATTCTCATAACTGTACGTGTACATGTGTGAACCACGTTCCGCGTGTGTTCGCGTGTCCTGGTCACTTTTTTTCGGCACAAGGGCAAAATGAATCCCACCTTGAGGATTCTCCAAGGAGAATTCAATTCCTATGCGAACGGGTCGTCCCTCAGCTATCAAATGCGCTGCATGTGGCGGCACTTGTATCATAAATTCCCCTGCATTGTTGTCTGGATCGACTTTTTGCGCCGCTGAGAGATGTTGCTTCGAGAACGCCTCCAACGATCGTCTGTAATATAATAACAATTAATGATGATAATTTTTAGAGAAATTAATAAATAATTATTATTATATTTGTGACACTCTCCCAGGAAAGGTACCTAAGCAAACGAATTGTAGGTTATGTTTTTATTTCTTTAGATTTGATTGCAGACTTTCCACATCGGACTAAAAATAATAATAGTAATTTATTCAAATAGTGTGAAAATAAATGAATTTTCACTCACTGTTCGGTGTCGCCCTGACAAATATCCAGAAATGGATCGAAATATTGAAATGGCGCTTCCACTGTATCGTTGAGTGAGACACGATAAATTCTGCATTGTTTTGCGTTCACTTGAATACATCTTAGTGTGTCTTTCAATGGAATTATTGTCAATTCAACGAAACCCTAGAGAAAAATACAAAAATTTATTTAATACGAAGATTTTTCAACCACACGGAAAAAAAAATCTATCACTATTATTTTGCAAGTAGAAAAATTAAAGTATTACTCACAATAATGCTCCGCCTGTCGAAATTGATTCCCGTTAAACTTAAAATTTGATGAGCTGTAATGAAACATAATTTTTTTTCTCGTTAAGAATGGAATATTTTTTTTTTATTGATTTTATATTCTCCCCTTGTATATATTTCCCTACGGTGGAAAATAATTATAAATAAAATATAATAATTTTAAACAAAATATTCGCTATTTAAATATATGAGAGATAATTGTTTTTCCTTTTTTGTTTATCAACAATTTTTTGGAATATAACCTTAAAAAATATTCATTTTGCTCCAATTTTACATATAAAATAGAAAAATAGAAAAAATACTTATAATTTATACGGTCGACTATTGTCGGCAGTTTTCTCCTTCTTCATGATTTCATTGGGGGTTTTTGTTTTGTATTTTGTACAAGAAAATCATTTTTTCGTGCTCCAAACCATTTTTTTTTTTTTTTTTTTGACACTTTCAACTCTGGCTTCGAAGTGCGAACTAACATAACCTGAAAAATTTGTAAACGGCGCATGCGCGATAAATGTCTGACTGACAGAATTTTTGTTGTTGAAAGTATTTTTTCAATGACAACTCTGTTATTAAAAGAAAAATTAAAAAATAGTAGATGCGTTAGTTATTTAAGTAAGACCATGTCCACAACGTGAGTATTGTTTTTGATATTTGTTTCTAATATATACAGGAAATTTCCCTCGTTTATGGTGAATATTGACAGAGGAATTTATTTCTTCGAATTTATTTTCCCCATTTTGTGATATTGATTTTATAAACAAAAAATATTGTTCTTGACTATTTCTTCAACAAAAAATTAACATTTTCTTGAAATTTCGTTGAACGATATTAAAATTTTCCTCCCCTTTTATTTTTCATTTTTTAACAGTAATAAATTTATTTACCTGATTTTATATTTTCTAACTTTGAAAATTTTTTTTTTTTTATATCAATTTGTGAAATAAATTTTTAATTTTCCACAGAAGTCATCAAATGGAGGATAAAATACCGGAGGTCGTTGCAGAATTAGAAATGCTCACATTTACATCAGTTACATCAGTTGCGACGTCAATTCCACAAACCACAAGAAGAGTTTTACGAAGACAACGAATTGAATCGGATAAACGAAGGTAATTTCTATTTAATATAAAAAGCCCGTAAACTTGGAATAAAAATAAAAATAAAGATTATAAATTTTATTTATTCTTTTTAGATGTAGACTGAAGCCAGTGAAAAGGACATTCAGCGAAATGAATAATGAGGATGAGGTGCGTAGATTATACATGGATAAATCGGTGAAAGAATCGCCTCACACATTGGAGACAATTTTTGAGGAAGAAGAGCATGTTGTAATTGATACAAATGACAAGCCACACATGAGTGCAAAGCGTTTTAAGCGAATGATTAATTTTCATAGAAAGCCAAATGACAGTGGTAAAAAAAAGAAGCGTCGTTTGAAAATAAAAAAAGTATTTGGCTCAAAATTATCAAAGCCACGTCGAATGGAATTGGAGGATGTACTTAAACGATTAGAATCAATTCATTCAAATTCATCAATGGACACGGAACATAATGAGTGACTGACATTTAATTCTTTCTGTTTAACATTATTCATCTCTTGCGTTTATTATGAAAAAGCAGTGATTTTCTTTTTAAATTCTCTCGTAAAATTATAGTAAGTATTCAATTTATATTCTTAGAGAAATATTTTCTTTTTAAAAAATTTTTGCGGGCAAAAGATGATGAAGGAGTGTGTATGTGTAAGAGAAATTAACGTCTAGCAATATGTAAAATAAACCCCTTTTTTATTAATTCTTTTCTTTTGACTCTTCCTCTTTAAAACAAAAATATTTTTTCGTACATTTTCTTACATTTCTTTTTGGAAGAATATTTCCTATATTTATAATCGTGGATTTCGTTTAGAAATCTGGACGGCAATTGTTTTTTTGTTTTTAATTATCAATTTTCGAGAATTATTCGACAGGAAGTAGAATCAGTGGGGCATTGGAGAAATTCACGGAAATTTGCATTATTCTCGTGAAATTCGCGACTCTCAAGATTCACGCAGGCACAACGATGTTGTTTTAATGCTGGATTTTCGAAATACATTCTTGGCACTCCGCTCCAGTCGCGATAAATTCCACCACTGGGAAAATTAAATAATTTTTAGATTATTTTGATTTAGAGAATAGAAAAACGAATAAATAAAATAATAAAATTAAGAATATTACCTGGAGGTTGTGCACCAAACACGAGAACCAGTTTCCGGTTTCCATTCAACATTACATGGGGGAAAAATACGATTTTTCTCAGCTTCGGCCGATTCATTTTCTTCAGCTTGTTTTAATTTTGCCTCAAGATAATGAAATCCCACGGCTGGACTTCCATCGGAATTGTAAAAATTCCCAACTAATTTCCCTATATGGAAATTCAAGATGAAAAATAAGTAAAAATTTTTATAAATTATATCGAATTAAAAATAATATGTCAAGAAATTTTTCTTTACCTTTGTAAGAATATGATTTTTTGTAAAAATCAACCCACGAATTTAGAGCTTTTACTTGTTGTGGCGTTAAACTCGAAATATCGTCTTTAATTCCATTTTCGGAAAAATCACCTGTTATAAAGGCCAAAGAACCATCGCGTCCTGAAAGAAATAGAAAGAAAAAATATTTTTCCAATTGTCTTTTCTTAGAATTTTAGAAACAGAAAACATTTTTTTCAAATTGTTTTTTTGGAACTTTAGAAAAAGGGAAAAATTACCAATAAATGAATGATACGTTTCACCGGGTCCATAATGTTTCACTCCTTTTGTGACATCAAAAACTTTACCCAAAATTGCAAGGTATAATCCATTTTCTAAATTTGTATATTTTCCTAATTCTTCACGAGTCCAAATTCTCTCTCCATTATTTATTTGTACAATTTTTTCCTCACTATTTTCATTATTTATAACTTGTGACAAATCATCGAGGCACTTTGTTATGTATTTTTCAATTAATTCTAAATAATTAGTCGAAATCATAATATAAACACCGAAAAAAATTGGAACCAACCATAAAAAACGGATAAACATTTTATATTTAAATATATTTCATATATATGCAAATTTTTCTTTTTTTAAAATATAATTTCTATGGAAAAATTAAATTAACAAATCTTTACAAAAAAAAAACATTCTTCGCCAAGTAATTTATGTAATTTATCACATTTCTGTAGAAAAAAAAACTTTACAATAAAATTCTATTAATTTTCTATGAAAAAATTCCGTTAGGATTAAAAACCAAAGTAATTAATGCAAAAATAACAAATAATGAGAAATTTGTAATATATACATTTATTTATTTATTTATTATACTAAATAATATTATTACTTCGTGTAAATAATGTAAACTAAATTTTTGAAAACAAATTTTGAGGTTATGTTAAACGTCAAAAATGTCAAGTCAGCGGCAAGTGTAAAAGCATTTGAAACAATTCAAAACAAAACTTAATTTTCCCATATATTAGAGTCTATTGTAATATTACAATTGGAGAAAACAATAGAAGTGAAAATCGTAAAAACAATGGTTCTTCTAACCTAGAAAAATAATTAATAAAAACAAAAGCAAAAGAAAACTAAAACAAAATTTTCAAGACGCTTTCAAAAAGCACGTGCATAAAAACACTTTATTCTCTTCTGTTGATATGTCAGACCGCTATGTATATAATTGCCACGTGCCCTGTAATTTTTAATTTTTCAGGTACACAAATTCCATAAAGTTTCCAAAAAAGTGAAGTATCGTTTTTCAAAAATCAATAATAAGAGAATTGAGAAAAAAGATGACAACACTATCATAAAGAATTATTAATATTTATACTAGTATTTATATCAATAAAAAAAAAGAAATAGAAACCTTGATGGATAAAAGTAGGTGGGGCAACAAGGTTTCTAGAGGAGGGGGGATTAGGGGGGTTATTTCCATTGGGGCGGAAGTGAAAGAACGGAAAAGAACTCGAAACTCCTTGCAAATGGCAGACGTGTGACATTCTTGTTTTTCTCATTTTGGAAAAGAGAAATAGTTTTAACAAAAAAAAAAATAGTGGTTTTTTTTTATTAAAGAGAAAGAAAAAAAGCCTCCCCCCCTTCACTGCTCGCATATCTCGCACGTATTTCATTTACAGTGATAAACGTGAAAATTCTTGGTGAACAATTTATTATATCTGAAAAATCAGTGCGCAAATAATTACACATATAGATATATATAGTGTGAAATAAAAAAAAAGTGTGTGAAATGGCAAAATTAGTGGATATTTGGCATGGTGATAGCCCGGCCGAATTGAAACGACGACAAATGCCATTAGATATCGATGAAAATTTAACGGTAGTAATATATTAAGAAATAGAAAATAAACAAAAAGCATGTCCAATTTATTCTTTTTAGTATTATCAATATATAATTTTCACATGTAATATTATCAGTTTATATGGCATATATATAATTACGTAATCAAATATGTCAATGTTCGTTTTATAAACCTAACCTCAAAAGAAAAAGAAAATCTCTCTTTAAAATTCTATATTACATTTTTTTCGTCATATTTATTATATATAAGTTTTTGTCGTTTTTGTATATAGATTTAAAATTTTATGCCAGTAAAAAAATTGAAATAACAAAAATATTGGGTGTTTTTTTTTTGTCGGAGAAGAAAATTTCGATGACGCTTAATTTACGTTTGCGGCGTAAATAAAAAATCAATTTATTAATTTTTTTTTACAGTTAATTATGGATGCTAATGGTTTGGGAGCGATTTGTGATAGTCCTCTTGTACGTGGTAAGGAATTGGAGGATTTTACGAGAAAATTAAATACACTCACGAAGGAGGAATTAAAATCTTCGTTTGAGGTGACGTGTAAGGATTTCTTGTCAATTCTGGGACAAACGATTCCTTGCGTTGGATGCAGAAAAAGGTAAATTTTTTTTTTATCGAAATTTAATTTTCCATTATTCAGCGTTTTTTTCTACTTTCCTCGATTGTATTTTTTCTGCAATTTTCGTTTCGATTTATGTACGTTGCTATTTTTCTGTTATTATTTATTTAGTAATAATAATTTGTTTATTTAATTATTCCTTTATTACTGTTTCTTTACTTATTAATTTAATTTATTACTTTCAATTGTTAAAATTAATAACTTAATTGATTTCGATTATTGAAATTAATAACTAAAATAATCAATTAATTTCGATTATTAAAAAGGAATTTTTTGTTTGAATATTTGCAGTGCGGAAAGATTATTTTTCGATCTATTGGAAGCTGGACATCCGGTATTAGATCCATTAATGTTCACGACAGAATATATATTAACCTTAAAGGATGAAGTTCTCGAATCGCCTCAAATGCTTTGCACAATTTTACACAAACACAGGTAAAACAATTTTTTTTAAACAAATATTTTTTTTGTTTTTCATATTTTTTTTTCTTGAATTTTTAAACGACTTATGTTTTCATTAAATTGAATTTCAAATTAAATTTCTATTGAATAAAATTTTAAATTGAATTTCTACTTGGAATTTTTTTTTCCTTAGCGCTCGTTTGAGTTCATTTGTGGAAAAACAAACGAGGAGTAAAAAATCGCACAGATGCGCGTTACATACACTGGAAGTGCAACGAATGAGGCCACCTCCTAATGCATGTAGAGAGGTCTGGGAATGTATGAAGCAGCCGTGCCGTCAAGAAATCACTTTAATTGAGAGCGAACGTTTGGATGCGACGCTCGAAACTTATCTCAGGAAACACAGGTGAAATTTAATACACAAATTTGAAAATTAAAATTTTATTTCACTAGAGTTTTGAGGGAAAAATGAAAACATTGAATTTTTCCCAAAAAAAAATTCTTATTTTAAAATCGAAATTGTTTCTAAATGATTTCTAATTGATTTTTACAGATTTTGTTCAGAATGTCGTACAAAAGTTTTATTAGCCTCGTCCCTATTGATGACGGACGCTGATCCATCCAAGGAAAAAGGATTTGTTCCCACATTATACGCGGGAATAAAACGTTGCACTGCCGAAAGTCACGTTCATTTGCCAATAAATACAGAATATATTCACACGATCATTGGTCGAGCACAGCCGGAAATTATAGGAAGGTAAATATTAAACAAGTGAATTAAAATCGAAAGAATTTAATTATTATTCAATTTTTTGTGCTAATAAATTGTTTTTGTTTTTTTGTTACAAGGGAACGTCATGCGAAGACTTTGGAAATAGCTCAGGAGGAAGTTGTTACATGTTTAGGAATATGCGTAGCTGAAAGATTACTGAAAATATACCGACGCCTCAAGGAAGCTGAGACCATTTGTAAAGTTCTCGCTGCTGTTGCCGTTGAAGCACTCTCTAGAAATTTCGAGGTAGGTCTCACTTTTTCATATTTAAAATAATATTGAAATGAATTTTAGTTATTTTTCCTATTAAACTGTTTTATGTATTAATTAATTTATAATTTATATTTCTTAATTTATTATTTACTATTAAAAATATTTACGAATTAAATAATTTATATTTGTTTACTTAATTATTTACTATTAAAAATATTTACGAATTAATTTAGTAATTTAGATTTATTTACTTTATCATTTATTTATAATTATTATTGTTTTAATAGATGGCTGTCGAGGCCAAACAAGGAGTAACGAAACTTGAACTTTTATATGAGGAGTTAACGAGAAAAGAAATTGCGAAGCAACAAAGACAGGAAAAATTAAGGCTGAAACGAAAAAAGAAGAAGGAACGTCGATTTGAAGCCGAGGAGAAAGAAAATAAATGCGAAGTTCGTTTTTTTTATCAATAAAAAAAATTCTATAGCTTGATAAATATTTTACAAAAATATTTTTATTTTCAGTGCTCAAGTGAACGCTCAAGTAAAGAAACCTGCACTTGCTCAGATTTAAAACCCGTTACACAGAGCATCGACAGGAACAAGGTAAATAATTTATCCCTATTCGATTCTTTTTTAAATTAATTTATCATCATTTACTATTGACTAATAAATAAAATTTCCATTTTCTTTTTTTTCTTTCCAGTTACAAGTCCTGGATCCAAAAAATAAAGGACCACCCACCTGTAAATGTCCCGATTGCCTAAAAAAGTCAAGCACCGAAAAGACACAAAATCCAAAAAAGTCTCTAGCAAATAGTAATAATAGTAGTACTACTAGCAATAATAATAACAACAACAATAACAATAATGTTTCAAGTAAAAAACTCGAGAAGGACTCGAAAAAAAAGGAGTCAACTAAAATGAAAATAAAGAACAAATCAGATGTGAGAAAAGTAAAAAATGAATCATCTTCTTCTTCTTCTTCCTCGGTGAAAATTGTGAATGAGAGGAAAGAAATTAAATCAAATTCACCAATTAGCAGCGATAAAGACAACAAATTACGAGTGGAAATAGAAAATGAGAGAGTTGAGGAAGATGATGATGATGATGATAAAATTCTAGGGGTGGAGGAGGAAGAAGTGGAAGTGAATCAATGGAATTTACAAGAAAATTCCGTTGTTGATTTAACCAATGTTTGGTTGGATCGACCAAATAATATGTGGACCGAAATGAAGGAGCATATTATTGCGAAAATGACTGATAGAAATTGTCGTTCATCGAGTGAACATTCATCACGTGATCGTGGATATTCATCGGAACATTATGTGAGTAGTGGCTCGTTCTCGTGTACACCTGAGGGCTCTGATGTTGCGTGCATCGATGGCCTTTGCAATCATGACGAAAATTGTGGCAATCGTTTGTCGGAGAAATTATTGTCCAGCAACAATGTTCATTCAAATCAGTTGCGCGTCAATCGATGCGAAGGACCGACACTCATGCAAATGTTGGAGGTGAGAAAATTTCTTTTTTACACTCTCAAAATTAATTCTTCTATATTACTCTCCCAAATTAATTTTTCAATTTTACTCTCTCTCTCAAAATTAATTTTTCTATTTTTCACATTTCCCAAGCAAATTATATTAATATTAATAATATTTATTATATTATTTCTATTATAAGATTTTTATTAGAAAAAAATTATATTAGAATTTCCCAGTTTTTACGCAATTTACAGAAAAAAAAAATTTTTCCGAAATTTATTTTTTTAATTTTTTAATTCAATTGGGAAAAAAAAGAATTTTTATAAATAAACTTTTTTTTGTCGAATTGGAAAATTAATTTCTCTCTTTTTTTTTCTGTAAAAGGACTCAAATTCTGAGGACGAGGGAACTGAGAGTTACATCCCAATGGAGGATGTGATGGAATTCCAATCGAAAATCTCGCAAATTCTTGAAAAGAGACAAGAGCTTCGTGAGAAATTGAAAAATAGTTTTGAAATGCTGTGCAATCATCGTAAACCTTTCATTCCTCACTGATTTTCTTATTTTTTTTTCTTTTTCTTTTGTATTCTGATTTTATACACACAAAAAAAAAAGTAACGCAAAGCAGCTAACTTTTTTTCAAATCTCGATAAATTGACTTTTTTCCTTCGGGATTTTTCATTTTTTTTTTAATAATTTTTTTTTATTTTAGTTTTTTTATTTTCTTTTTAAATAAACTTTTAAACCTTATTTTGTATTTTTTTTGAATTTACTTTTTTCGTTTACATTCGTGCTAAGAGAATAAAAAAATAAAATAAAATGCACGATTATTAATCACGCATAAAAAAAATAGTCATTTTATTGAAAAAAGAAATAAACAAATTTAATATAAAAAAAAAAGAATAAATGTTGCATTCCAGTGTAAAAGTATCTTTTCGTTTCATGAATTGATTCTTGAACTTTTCTTAGTATTTTTTTCTCTTTTTTTTACAATTTTCATAATCTTTTTTATATTAAACAAAAAAAAAACTAAAAGAAAAAAGACAAAAAAAAATTATGCGTACCTACAAATTAATGTTTTTTTAACATACATTTATTATTCGATGACGGAACATTTTTCTTTCTTTCTTTCTTCAATTTCCATTTATTTACTATCTTTATTATTATTATATTTACTATTAGTATTTTTACCGATTAATAATTGTGGAACGTTTTTATTACCCCCCCACCCCCACCCCCGCCCTGAATATAATGTAAAATGTGTTACTTTTATCCCCTGTGAGTTTTATTACAAAAAAAATCTGTTTGTTTAAATCCGTCGATTATTTTTAAATAAATGATGATTCTTAAATTTTTTACGTACATTTGCGAAAAATTACATTTATACTGTCTTTCCTTTATTGTCGTACGTATGTTTTATATATACATATAAATATATAAATATATATTACATAGTAAAAGAACAAAGAAGGATTACGATTTTTCTTCAATCTCTCCTCCTACTCTCATTGTTTTTTTTCTTTTAATTTAAAATACTCTTGAGTCTATAATTAGCGAATTTTTTGAATTTTTCGATCAAATTTTGCAATATTTTATTTACAATATTATTACAGTGTTTAATAAAATGTATATTATAAAATTTATTATTATTTAATTAATATTAATGAATATTAATATTAATTAATTAATATTATTAATATTAATTCTTATAAAATATAAAATTATATTATAAAACTTCATTGTATTTTACATATATACACAAAAAATTGACTAAAAAAAAAATAAAAAAGGATTATTAAGAAATAAAATTGACTGTTGTTAAAAACTGTGTTAAATTCCGACTTTTGATATTAAAAGAGGGTGAAATATCATTCGCGGAATTCTGCCAAACAGAGACAAGCGTTCGTACCACCGAAACCAAAGGCATTTTTCAAAGCGACTCTTCTTTCGGTGCATTGCCACTTTTTCGGAACGTTTGGTACAAAATTCATCGGCGGACTTTCAACGTCCAAATCATGTAAATTGATCGTAGGTGGCAAAATACCCTCTTTAATGGCTAAAATTGTGAAGGCAGCTTCCAAATTGCCAGCGGCACCCAATAAATGTCCATGCGCACCTTTTGTACTTGAGACAAAAATATTGCGCGTATGTTCACCGAAAAGTGACTGAATTGCTCGCAATTCAATTGTATCGCCCAATGGCGTTGATGTTGCATGTGCATTGACATATGTCACATCTGTCTTATCACAACCAGCGTCCTTGAGTGCTCTATCCATTGCCAATAGAGCACCACTGCCATCCTCACTTGGCGCTGTCAAATGTGCCGCATCGCCCGAGAGACCATAACCTAAAATTTCCCCATAAATTTTCGCTTTTCTTTCGAGAGCATGATTCAATTCTTCAATGACAATTATCGATGAACCTTCACCCATAACAAAGCCATCACGGCTACGATCAAATGGTCGTGACGCCTCATGGGGAAAATCATTACGTGACGTGCTTAACGCTCGAAGACGGCAAAATGCTGCGATAGCCAATGGTGAAATACAGGATTCCGCACCACCGCATAGCATCACATTTGTCTCGCCACCTCTCACAAAACGAAAAGCGTCACCTGCAATCATTGAGAAAATTCTTTCATTGGTAAATGACACTGACTTTTAATGAAAGATAGAATTTTCTTTAAAAGTCAGTGTCATTTACCAATGGAATGCGCTCCAGTGGCACATGCTGTGGAAACGCAATGATTTGGTCCACGAAATCCATATTTTATGCTGATTTGACCAGCAGCCATATTTGGCAATATTCTGGGCACAAAATATGGACTAACTTTGCTATAACTTTTCTTGAGTGTTTCGTACATTGTACAAACATCAACGAGATCAATCATTCCAACACCAACGGCAACGCCAGTGTCAAGGCGATCGTTTTCATTATCAGGTCGCCAATTTGCATCAATTAGTGCTTCTTCAGCCGCAATTAAGGCGTAAGCGGTCGCCGGACACATTGTTCGGAGTTCACTTTTTGAAAATTTCGCCTCTAAATCCAATTCACCGGGTTCACTTCCCTTTGGAACGATGGCACCTGAAAAAAAATTATAAAATATATTCTGTCCTTAACAAGAAAAAAAAACATTTAGAAAAATTTTCAATACTTTTGTAATTGATTGAATTACAAAATAATTATTCAATAAAGGAATGGAATAGAATTCAAAAAGGAATTGTTAAAAAAAAATTGGAAATCTGACCAATTCTGCATGGAAGTTTCTCGTATTCTTGACCCACGAGTTTCACGACACCGGATTTACCGGCAAGTAACGATTTCCATGCTGTCTGAACACCACATCCTAGTGGTGAGACAATGCCCATTCCAGTGATAACAACTCTTCTACGAGATCTCACTGTATTCGATAGTTTTCGTGTAATTTCAAAATATTTGCCCATTTTTTCTTCCCTTTTTTTCTGTACTTTTTGAGGTTATGTTTATGACAATCCACTATATCTGCTGTTAAAAAAGATTAAAAAGGTAATTAATGAAATATCATTTTTCAATTTCCTCACAAGAGTTTTTAAAACAAAATCTTATTATTGTAATTTTTTATTTGAGACTATTGCTACAAGTGAATAAATAAAAACAGTTGTATCACACATTTCGGAGAATTAAAAATAAAAACAAAACAAAAAGAAAACAACAATAACCTTGCCGCAGGTAGCGGGAAAATTGAGCTCAAGGTGTTTCTGCAATAGATGAGTAGATAAATGTGAAATTTTTACATGCTATAGAAAAAGATAGCTATATATTTGTATCCTTTTCTATCTCCCGTTACAGAATTATTATTGAATAATAATACTAATGGTAATGATTTATTTCATTGCACCTACACCCTTTAATAATAATAATAATAATAATAATTGATAATAATTTATTATTAATATTAAAAAAACGGTTCTAAAAATGCAATTAATAAAAAATTATAATAATTATTATTTTTTATTATAAATAATTACTATTATTATTATTATTATTATTATTATTATTATTATTATTATTATTATTATTATTATTATTATTATTATTATTATTATTATTATTATTATTGTTATAAAAAGATAATAATATACAAATAATTATAGATAGTTATAGAACATACCTTCTCAACCCTGTGTATTGCTTATCCAGAGTGTCTGATTTCGGATGTTCCACAACCTTCCTTTTGCAAGACTTTGCCCACGCAACCCTGCTTTCCATTGTCTCTGTAGATAATTGCCATTCGTTTTATCCCGCCAATTCAGAAGTATTTCTCAACGTTTTATCCCCGCAGTGAAAATGATTATTAACAATTTTTTACATTTCATAAAATCAGTTTATTATGTGGAAAATAATTGTTTCAAATTCGTTATTCAAGTGTTGTTTTCTATAGAAAAATAATCAAGTGCTACATAACCAGAAGACCTATTTACATCTCGTTCCAGTTCTTTCAGGTAAATACAAAAAATATTTTCTCGATGTAAGACAATTATTTGGAACATTTGGAATTAGAATATAATAGCAATTTTTGGCATTTTCTTACATTCCGACAGTGAAATTAAATTCCGGAAAAAGTAAAACGAATTTTTTTTTAATTTATTACTGTTTTTTTTGTCACATAATGTGGACCACCTGATTCTATTTGTCGGGTTAATTTCTTTTGTATTGGACATTCATTTTCACTGTACCAGGCAAAGATATTTTTGTAGATTTTCGTATCGTTTGTGTCGTGAAGTAATTTGCATAAATCACACATTACATTCGCGTTTGATGTTTCTATTGCATAATATTTTTTCCAACGAAAATATTTTTGATACTCGGAACGATTTACTGTGAGATTTGTCAAGTACATTGCCAATTCTTTTGGTGATTCAAAATCCAATGCGTTTATGTATGAATGAGGGGGTGCAAAATTACTGTAATTCGCTGCACCATAAACGACAGGCACAACATTATATCTAGAAGGGAAAAAACTATTATTATCAAAAAATGAAAAATAATAATATACAAATATATTATCGGAAAAATAAATACTTACTGAAGCGCTTTGAAAAATTTCTCAGTAACGTAATCATTACAGAGAGAATTTTCAAATGACAGATAGAAAAAGTAATTTGGTTCAACAATATCGGCAAAGCAATTTTGCGTTTTTGAACAGTATTTGTCGTTGTGATGGCAATTGCCAACTTTATCAACTTTTATATAATTTTCCAAAGCCTCCACATAATTTTCTCTACAACTTTTTGTATTGCAATTACTTCGAAACCAAATTGCGATATTTATTTTTTTCTTTATCACTTCCTTGATATTTTCATCTTCCTCTTTATCTGACGGAACATTTTGAAAAAAGTGGATGAAATATTTTTCACTCGCGTAAATATTAATAATAAATTATTATTAATAATTATTATTAATTATTATTAATTATTAATTATTAATTATTATTAATTATTAATTATTAATTATTAATTATTATTAATTATTATTAATTATCAATATCAAGAAATACCTTCGTACGATGTGTTCCAGTTGATGTTTAAACTCGGTGCAACAATTAATTGACTCGTTTTATTCACAATATATGAATAGGGCCAAACAATATCGCTATTAAAACTGTAACTCATTGTTAAATTGAAATATTCCTCGGGAAAGAATTCAAGTACCTGTCGATTTGCAGGACTTTCCAAACTAACAAACACATAACGTTGAAATTTCCTTCTCTTTATTGGCAAATCATTATAATTATTTAAGTCGTATATACCATGAAATAATACAGCGTCAAATAATTCTTCATTCATTAAATTTCTATCTTGTGTAAAGAGACATTTTTTTTCTTCATTCAATTGATGACAATTTTCAAAATTATTCATCTCCAATTGAAAATAAAAATTTTTATTTCCAAACATTGAATTCCAATAGAGAATTTTTTTTACCGATGAATCATTATTGTAAATTTTATTATTCACATCATTATATCGTTTTTGTTGTTGTAAATAAAAATTTTCCATTATTATTTCAAAAAATAATGTCGAATAATAGATGAATATTATTAATATAGTCGCAATAATGACAATTTTCTTCCAGTTCATTGTTTATTATTTTTTTTTTGTTGATAGGTATTAAATTTGTTTTTATTTCGAGTCATTTCCTTTTCATTTTTTATTACAGAATTTCATTTACATTGTCCATTTTTTTCTTTTTCAAAAAATTATTTTTATTAGTTTTTTTTTTTTAATTGTGATTTTTGATTGTAAAGGAAAAAATTTTGTCTCAAAGAATTTTTAAAAAGGAGGTAAAAAGAAATTTTGCCTAAGGCAAATTTTAAATCAAGAAAATATAAACCAGAATTTACGGTAAATAATCAAGTTTTAATAAATGATAAAAAACATGTTTTCAAATACTCACGTTGAGGAATGGAAAATGGTAAAATTTTATAATTTGTAGAATATATAAATTCCATACAGTTTGAAATATTTTAGCAACAATATTTAATATTATTTTTAAGAAGAAAAATATTTTTTTATTAAACGAGTGTATTATTAAATTTTATTAGAGAAGAGAATAAATTTTTGTCGCAACGTATTTAAAACTACAATTTAAATGGAGCATATCATATATTATAGTGACTCATTATACTTTCAATTTTAAGGCCATTTGAACCTTGATGACGTCAAAAATCACATGATTTAACATTGCACTTTGTCATACGTGTAGTTTTTACAATTTTAAATATATTTGTCTGAAAATTTGTAGAGATATATAGAATAATATAAACTTTAGTGGGGATGTGTTTGTTTATCAAAATTTGGCTAAAAAAGTATTTTTTAAATAAATCGAGAAATGCACATAGTGAGTACTCACGGTAGCCTACGGTAAGGCGCTCTATCCTAATGGTGAGCATTTTCCATGGTAATTTTGCAATTTTTTAAAATTTTAAATATTTCATGAAATTATTACACAAAATAAATAATAATGCAAGAAAATAGTAAATTTAATTAATATTTTAATTTATTGCAGAAATAAAATTATTGAAAAAAAATGGATAATTACATATTTGGTAATATACGTTTTTGTATTTTATATACATATATAAATTATATATTTGTGTAAATAAATTTTTTTTTGCAAAAGTATGAGGTAGATATTAATAATTATTATTCATTATTTATTTAATGTCATTGTATATTTTACAAATTACCAAAAGCTGTATAAAAGAAAATAAGAATATAAAAATTCTAATGTTTATTGTAAGTTATAAATATTTCAAATATATATCTCTGCAACTTTTTGATAATCTTGTACAGAATAGGGTTTTCTTTTGCCATTGCATGAAATAAATTATTTATATAAATAATGTTTCTTTTTATATATATATAGAACAAAATGCAGGTAGGTGAAAAACAATATTATACATATATAATTAATATAGGTAAATAAACTTTAAATTGCAGTTATAGAAATAAAAGGTAATGTATTTTTTTTTTGCAATAATGTATATTTTATAGTATCCTTTTATGAAAAAGGGAGATAATATTTTGTCCACATATTTATACATTTACCAAATTACATATTGTATGCTCCCAGTCAGCTGGCGCCTATCGCGTGTGGTGGCCACTGAAAGAAGCTTAAACTTGTAAAATAAACTTACTTCAAATGTGACATTTATTTCTTATCAATCTTTTTGAGATTGATGAAGGCTACAAAAATGAAATTCATACATAAATGTGAAATAATTTTCATACCTATTATACTTTATAAAAATTTCATAACCTCTTGAAAGTCCATGACAGAGTATAATACGGATAGTTTAGAAAAAATACTATACCTAATCCTATTTGAGAATAAGATATATATGGTTTTTATTTTTGCTAATACCGAATTTGATGTTAGATTAAAAAAAAAAAACCAAAAAGGTAGATCCAATGTTGCAACTAAAAATTATAAAAAAGTAGCCAGATTCGCTTGAAATTTTTGATTTTTTTTTTGCTAAACAAAAATCTGACATTAAATTTAACTCTAATAGCAACGGATATTTTATGATATCCCATAAACGTCTTATCCATAATAAAATTAACCTAAAAAATTGTTACTTGGGGGATATTAGGTTGGCTAAATATAAATTTCATTGTTATTATACTTCAAAAATGATAGGGGTCATATATAGATTGCAATCCAATATAATGGATATTTTGAAAATTAATCAATTTCATTTCAAATTTAATTCTCAGGGGTTTTAATAGTTATTCAAAAAATAAGTTTTTTACATACACGAAGTACTGCAAATACCGGTTTTTGCATTACGATTGCAAGAGAAAACTGTCAACTATTTCTAGTGAAGATTTTTTTGTTTATTATGTATAAATAACAATAAATTTTAGTGATAAGAAATTCTCTACGCATTTCTATTAGGTTGCTTTTATATGATGAATTAAAAATTTATACTTTTTAAAATGAAATAATAAATTGTCACTTACCATGTTTATTACCATGTTATAATGTTACCGTAATTGTATTATTTCATTATTATTTGTAATTTGACCGGTTTGTCTTGCCATCTCTATGATAAATCATTTTAGATATTATTGATAAATTAAGTAACTTACTGACTTTATAAATAATTGAACTTGAAAAATAGATGCCCGATGAAATTCTAAAGATTAGAATTTAAAAAAGAAAATGTAAAAAATGATAAGATTGATCCCTAATTACATTTGAAAAATTAACACTTACGTAAGAAGAATATTTTATGAAATAAAATGAATTTAGCTAAGTTTCAATAGAAATAAACAATTTTAACAACTTACCAGGTCCTAAGGAATTTGAAAGGGGTTTTTGAAATGCAAGAAATAAATCTAAATTTGTCTCTTCAATGAAACATATTACAACATTATTATCTATGAACATTTTCGTGCAAGTTCTTCAATAATGTTTTGTAATATGTCTGTTGAAGATCACGTTAAATCGCATTACGAACACAACATTGCCAAAATATTCAAACGTACTATTATTTATTAGCAATCATTTGAATCTTGAGGCAATATTGCTGTAATGCGATTTACATATATTACATTTCTTTATTTATCGTACATTTATATATCAATATTATTCAGTGTTTTAACATTTTGTGTTACGACGAGTTTCTATGTTATTTACAAAAGAACTTAAAAAACTAAAATATTTCGATGAATCAATGCACATAAATGAATAATCTCTTAAAAAAGGGAAGTCGTTTCTTTTACAAAGTCCTTAAACAATTCTAATTGATAATTGTTCATCACATTTGTTGATTTTTTGATACAAATTAAAATATACAATAGAAATAGTCTTACTAAAATATTGTTAAGATATACTATATGTATATTTCAAGATACAATTATTCCGAAGAAATTAGACTTTTATACTCTATATAGATATTTTACATTTTTTTTAAATATACCATATTTGTAGGTTTATGGATGTTTTTCTTCTATATGAATAATTAATTATATATTCATAAGATAAGCAATTATTTTTTATAAATTTTTCTTTGAACTTTTCAGCAACTTTACATTATAAGCTTTCAGTATGTTTACATCGGAATAATTAAATAGGAGGACATGTAAAGTTTCTATAAAGTTTACCGGGTTATTTATCAAAATTAACATGGTGAAAATTTCTCGAGTAACTGTGCTTTTTGTGCTTTCACCATTTTATGCAACTTACGTATACTATATCGTGTCTCTTGTAAGTAAGATTATGTTTAAATTTTTTTTTTCAATCATTATATATACATGTGCTCATTTCTTTATTGCATTTCTTTTTTGTTTCATAAGATTTCTTTCTTTCTTTCTTTCTTTCTTTCTTTCTTTCTTTAAAAATTTGTAACATTAAACTTATTACTTTCGTTGTAAACATAAACTAAGATTTTTTCTTTTATGCATTTAACATTTTTTTTAATAGTGAAACCGAGAAATAGATGTGATAATCTCAGCAAATATGTATGACTTGTACACATTAAAATGTGTTTTATATGCAAAGGCTAAATATCATTATTACTTTTTTTTAATTTCATAGAATTTCGTTTTCCTTTAAATTTACAGTTGGAATTTTTTTTTTTTTCTTACATTTAAAACAAAGTTTGAATATACTTTTATTCTATTAAATTTTTTGTTTTCTATAAAAGGTGCATGAGGGAGGCAATTTTAA